>OY882861.1:1243285-1245785 GCA_963693515.1 Pipistrellus nathusii | reverse complement strand
GGAGACAGGCTCACGGCCCCGGTGGAGGGAGGAGATGCCCGCCGCCTGGAAGGCCACCAGGGAGGCTCGGTGCCAGGCCGCCGGCATCGCGTCCAAGCCCGCGCCTGTGCCTGTCTGCCTGGCCCGCGGCCAGCCCCGCCGACCGGCGGAAGCTCGGCAGCCCGGCGGCCGCGGTGCCAGCTGCCGGAGGAGCGGGCGGCTGCGGGCGGGCACTGCCTCCCGGCACCCTGGGCCGCGGCAGGTCACCATGCACCGCGCTTTGTTTTTTAAATTGTGTTTTTATTGACGTCAGAGAGGAAGGGAAAGGGAGAGAGAGAGAAACATCCACGAGGAGAGAGGACCATGGATCAGTGGCCCCCTCACACCCTGCACTGGGGACCGAGCCCGCCCCCGGCCTGTGCCGATGGGAATCCAGCCGTGACCTCCTGGTTCACAGGCTGACACTCACCACCGAGCCACACCAGCCGGGCTCTGTCCATTATCTTCGGCAGACATAGGGACAGGCATCTCTGGACCTCCCACATTTTATTTCTACCTAAAACATGCAGTAGGTTCAGACAAGCACAGTGAGCTGTGTTCGGCATTCCAGATGGTTCTGTCATGGGCTGCAGCTTCTGGACCTGTTTCTCCGGGGCCTCAGCTGCAGCCTGGGGCTTCGCTCAACGTGGGACGGGCGGAGAGGCGGCGGCCAAAGGGAGAGGAGGGGCTGCACGGAGGGCTCCTCTCAGCATCTCAGCTGCCCTCCCTCTCCCCTCCTCCCCCCCCTCCCCCCCCCCCCCCCCCCCCCGGCACCATGGCTGCCCCACCCGCACTGCCCCTGCCCCGCCCGCACCGCCGCTGCCGTCTGGCGGCCACCTTTCCCTGCACCTGCTTTGGTGAAATCCTCCGGAGCCGACTTTCCCAGGAGCAGCCGCGTGTCCTCTTGCGGACGGCTCCCATAAAGGACATTATTACGGGGACAGCACAAGCACCGGCCTTGCTTTACAGACGCACAGTGAGCACCCGCAGCTGGGCAGCGTGGCTGACCCCGAGCGGAGACAGAGGCGGAGAGCAGCCCCGCCCTGGTGTCGGAGGAGTGGACTCCACGTGGACGTGTGCACGGAACACACGGGGTTCTGTGTGACACGCCATGCCCACGCCTGTGACGTCCACACAGCGCGCGGCTCTCTCCGGAGCCACAGGATGGGGCTCTGAACCGTCGCACGGAAATCAAAATGGCAAACGAGTTCACGTGTAAAGGAAGTCTCTGCAGACCCCTCCCTCCTGGGACAGCTAAATGCCTCCGCCGAGCTGGGAGGACTTTCACAGCCGGCTTTCTGAAGCAAATGCCCAGGCCGGTGCCAGGAGTTCAAGACCATCTTCCGTGGGCCCCTCCCAGGACCCTTCCCTCCGCCATCGCCCCCCGCACCCACCCACCGGGGGCGCCGGCCAGGACCGCCTTCCGGGTGGGCGTGACCTCCCAGGTGCCCAGTGCCCTCCCTGCCTCCAGGCCTTCCATCCCCCTTCCTCAGACATCCCCGCGGCCCCCGCGGCCCCTGAGGCCCCCGCGGCCCCCAGAGCCCTGGAGCACCGTCTTTTATCCTCAACTCACTGTCCCTCACCCACCTGCACCCTCCCCACTTCACAATCCGGGAGGCAGGAGCCATGCTGCGAGGTCACTGCTGAGCCTCCAAACCCAACAGAGGCTAAAGCTACCCGCTGGGTCGGTGAACAGATACAGACCAGAGGCCCGATGCATGAAATTCGTGCGCGGTGCAGTCCCCAGCGGGGCCCACGCCGGACAGTCCCTGGGGGAGGTGGGGGGCGGGGGAGTGGAAGCACCCCGAACCCTGGCTTCCTAAGGGCTCGGCCATGTCCCCGTGGGGCCCTGGGTGTGCCCGACCCCGTGCCGGCAGCAGCGCTGGGGGGTGGCTCAGCTGTGCCCACCGTGGCTGTCACTTTGCTGCGGACACTGTGGGCCAGCGGGTGCAGCCTGCCGGGCGGCGTGCGCTCTGGCGGCCCGTCGGTGAGCGAGGCCAGCCTGCAGCCGGGGCTGATGAGACAGGAGCCGCCCTGAGCATCCCGAGCTGGCCGGGCTGCACAGCTGGGCTAGGGCTACGTTAAATATTAGGGTTATGTCTAGGTGGGTGTTACATTCGTGTCAGGATGAGGATTCGGTCAGGTTAGGACTGGTGTTAAGTTTAGGGTGAGGGTTACGCTTAGGGTTAGGGTTAGAGTTAGGGTTGGGTTATGCTTAGTACTTGGTTAGCTTTAGGGCTTGGTTACGTTAGTACTAGGTTTGGCTTTAGGTTAGGGTTAGGGTTAGGGTTAGGGTTAGGGTTAGGGTTTAGTTCCGTTTAGTACTAGTTTAGGCTTTAGATTAATTTTACTTATTCCCAGTCATGTCTGTCCTCTGTTGCTAGGAGAGAACTCCGGCTTTTTCTTTGACCAGGTGCTGACTGTTCCCCGCTCAGAGCTCTGACTCTGTATGGAAACGGGTCCGCACAGCCCTGGCCCGTGG
>OY882861.1:1150785-1235785 GCA_963693515.1 Pipistrellus nathusii | reverse complement strand
CGGGCGGGAGGGCGGAGGCCGCCTGCCCCCGCGGGGACTGATGTTGGCGGAGGACACAGCCCCCCTGGGCCGGGGCCGCTGGGACAGGGTTGGCGGCGTCAGGAGTGCCCTGGGCAGGACCGGGCCCACGTCCATGACCCCGCAGTGCTGCCAGCCTTCACCCAGAGCCTGAGCGGACCTGGGCGTCACCTTCGTGTGCACCGAGCTCCTGCCCGTGAATGGCCTCCAGCGGGACACCCGCCACCAGGCAGGGACCCCGCCTCGGGCAGCACCTGCTGCCGCCCGGGGTCGCTGAGCAGTGAGCAGGGCAGAGGGCAGCGTGGTGGCCGGCACCCAACCAGCGCAGACAGTGCATGGGCACCGAGTGTGTCTTCACCGCAGTGAACAGGGCGCCAGGCCGGGGGCCGTGCGGGCGGCGCTCCCTCTGCTGGTGGGTGAGCCTGGGCATCGGGGCGGCCTCCCGGCCAGACCTGGGGCGTGGGGCGTGGGCAGAAGAGCCACCGGGACCGGCCCCCCGCAGGCGCCCCAGCCTGGGCCTCACTCACTCCGGGAAGTGAACAGAGAGGGGAGAGCCCTTCCTGGGGAGAGGAGGCCCCGGAGAGGAGGGGGAGCACAGCCTGGCTGGAAGGCACCCTGAGCAGCGCAGGCTCTGGAGGCATCTCCTCCAGCCCGGCCCCAGCCCAGTGCAGGCCACAGAGGGCACAGGGCGCCCCCCAGGGACAGGGGTGCCCCCCGGGGAGACAGCCAGCCACAGAGGGCACAGGGGTGCCCCCGGGGACAGCCAGCCACAGAGGGCACAGGGCGCCCCCGGGGGACAGCCAGCCAGAGGGCACAGGGCGCCCCCGGGGGACAGCCAGCCACAGAGGGCACAGGGGCGCTCCCGGGGACAGCCAGCCACAGAGGGCACAGGGGTGCCCCCGGGAACAGCCAGCCACAGAGGGGACAGGGGCGCCCCCCGGGGGACAGCCAGCCACAGAGGGCACAGGGGCGCCCCTCGGGGGACAGCCAGCCACAGAGGGGACAGGGGTGCCCCCCGGGGACAGCCAGCCACGGAGGGGACAGGGCGCCCCCGGGGACAGCCAGCCACAGAGGGCACAGGGCGCCCCCGCGGACAGCCAGCCACAGAGGGGACAGGGGTGCCCCCCGGGGACAGCCAGCCCCGGTTTTGGGAAGGGACTCCGGCCGGCCAGCGGGAGCTCGGGTCCAGGGCGGCACACGGGCTCAGGGGTGAACACTGGGAAGGTGGCGGGCACCCTGCGGCTGGCAGCATCCTCTTCCTCCACGGCCTGGAAGGTTCCGAGTCGCTTGCTCAGCTGAGGCCGAGGGTGGGCGTGGGGCGCGGGAGCAGCTTCCTGTGGCCCCTTTTGGACCCCAGTGAGCCAGGCCGCACGGCCGGGCGGGGCTGGTGCCACAGAGCCCTCCTCTGCTCTTCTCACTTAGAGCTCCCGTCCCCCACTCCCCCCCAAGGCCAGGAGGCCATGTTCAGTGACACTTGGGCGGCCAGCGCCCGGGCCTGATCCCATCCTCACACTTGTGGGAACTCCAGAGGCTGGGAGCTGCGTGAGGAAGAGTGGGGAGGCCATGGGTCAATCTCTCCTAAGCCCCAAGAAGGACCCCCTCCCCGTCCTCTCTCCGGACCCTCTCAGCCCCTAACAATCTGCTTCAGCTCGGCCACAGGTGACCGGTGCCACATCCTCAGCGCCGTCCGTCCCCCACCCCCACCGGGTCAAGGCCGCGCCCGGGAAGGTGAGCCTGGAACCCGGACCCCAGGGCTCGGCACACGGGTCGATGGAGCCTCTTTTAAAACCTGACCCGACAGAGGGAGGCAGCGCAGAAGGGACTGGCTCTGTTGCCTCAGGCGGCACTGAGGCCACCTCAGACCATGGCCCTGAGGGGAGGCTCCCAACCACAAAAGGACCAGCCCCCCCTAAAATCTGCAGTCACCCGAGTATGAGCTGAGGAGTTATTAAAATCTAATATCTTAAGTCCAACTTCCACAATAGGCGTTGTGTGGGAATCCTGGCTGAAGGACGGGTGGCAGGCATGCGGTGAGTTATGTTAAATTCTGGTTTAAAAAAAAATACTATATTTTATGCCGAAACCGGTTTGGCTCAATGGATAAAGCGTCGGCTTGGGGACTGAAAGGCCCCGGGTTCGATTCCAGTCAAGGGCATGTACCTTGGTTGTGGGCACATCCCCAGTAGAGGGTGTGCAAGAGGCAGCTGATCGATGACTCTCTCTCATCATTGTTTCTAACTCTCTATCTCTCTCCCTTCCTCTCTGTACAAAATCAATAAAATATATTTTTAAAAAACTACTGTATTTTAGCCCGGCCAGGCTCAGAGGCTGAGCATCAAGCCAGGAACCAGGAGGCCAGGGCACATGCCCAGGCTCCCCTGTGTGGGGCGTGCAGCAGGCAGTCAATTGATGATGCTTCTCTCTCATCAATGTTTCTCTCTCTCTCCCTCACCCTTTCTCACTCTCTCAAAAATTTTTTTTAAATACTTCATAATGTAAATTGTTTTAAAAAAAAAAATGAGCAAAGAAGTAAACATATAACCCAAATGTGGGACATGAGTGCACTCCTTTGGGCAGTTCACCTGCCACGGACTGACCTGTGGCCTTGACCCCTGAGCCGTGGGCCGCCTGCTGCCGGTGCCTCCGGACATACAGGAAACGCAGGTCACCCCCAAGCCCTGCCCGTGGCCCCCACACGCTCCAGGCCTGAGGCCTGCTCACCCAGCAGAGCTCCGCCGAGGCCACCGCTGCCTCTCAGGAACCTCTCTCGGTTCCTGCGTGTGGGGGGGGAGTGGGGGGACATGCATCCGTCAGCCGCGTTCGCACTGCTTGGGGCCCCTGCTTTCCCCGAAGCTTTCTCTCCCTCTGTCCTCCTCCCGCCCACACCCGTCACCGCTCCCCTCCCCCGGTCAGCAGGGCGGCGGGGGGAACAGTCTCGGCGAGGGGCGTGTCTGGGCATCAGCAGGTGAGGCCCTGGCATCGGCCGGGGCTGGCCTGGCTCAGGCTCCACTCAGGCTCTTTCTTCCCAAGTTGTTTCTGAGCCCGCACATCATTCCACACGAAAGCTGAGGACCGGTGACACAGCACAAATCACACTTCCGTGAGCCTCGTCCGCAGACAGATAGGAACTTGGGGAAAAATAATTTGCAATTTAGACCCCAGACCAAGATTTTCAATATTTGTGATACACAGACGCCTCTGAAAACAGCAGCGCGAGTCCAGCTCCTCTAAGATGACGAGGCCCAGCGAGGAGCAGGGCGCTCACACAGAGACGGGATGCCCCGCAGGAAGGACGTGTAACCTCCCGCACCCGGAGACCTGTGCGTGGACACCGCGTGGCCTGCGCTGCTCGCCGCCCAGCGCGCCGAGGACACGGTTACATAAACGCCCGCCCGGAGGCTGTGCGGACCGCCACCCGTTTGGACACGATGCACCGTGTCCAGCCCCTGAGGAGAGGGTTTGGCAGCCCCAGCAAAGCTCTCCATGTGTTTACTCTGACTCACGGAGTCGACCCCAGAGGATTACACACACACACACACACACACACACACACACACACACACACATGCAGGCGCAGGCGCAGGCGCCACGGGCTGCTGAGAACGGAGTGCAGCCTGGGTTGCAAAAGCAAAGGGCTGGGACAGTCCAATATGGAGCTGATGACACAGCATTCTGTCTACTCAGTGAGAGCTATGCTATGGAGCACACACACATACGTGCACACATATACACATGCACACGCCAACATGCACACACCTACGTGCACACATGCATATACATATACTCACACACACATTTTTGGATAGTAAAATGTGCAAGTATCTTTAAAAAAATTAAAGAGGAGAAAGCACTTTCCAACTCATTCTGTAAGGTCAATATTTCCTTAATATGGAAATCAGACGAAGACATCATAAGAAAAGTGCGTATCAATATAGACACAGACACAAAAAATACCAGTTAACCAATCCAACGACATCCAGTAAGAATTAAACACCCCGATCAAGTGGGATTGATCCCAGGAATACAAGGGTGGTTTAATATCCAAAAGTCAATTACTGTCACACACCAAGCATATGAATGGAATTTAAAAAACCATGTTAGCATCTCCATAGACATGGGAAAGCCTCTGACAAAACCCGACGTTGCTGCATAACTTGAAAATGCAATCCGCTGGAAACTTTCTCAGCTGGTGAAGGTCTGTGGAAAACCTTCAGGCACACGGAAGAGCGACGTATTTCCCCTTGGGTTTGGAAATGATCAGGGATGTCTGCTCTCACCATTTCTTACTCAGCATCGTGCTGGAGACTCCAGCGAGGAGCAAGCAAAACGGTCTCATGCTCGGACGGCCTGGTCCTGCACTGCACGTAGACAACCTGAGGAACCGGCTTAAAACCTGTCTCAGCTGACAGATGAGCTCAGTGAGGTCGCAGAATAGAAGACCAATGTGTGAAACTTAAAGGATAAAAGCAGCTTATTCCCCCCTCCCCCCAGGGAGGAGCCAGGGGGTATACTTTGCTCTGTGGATTATACTTTGAAGCTCTAAAAACATTCTGCATAGTGATAGGACAGCATTTAATTTCAAAGATAACCCCTAAAAATTAAAAACAAATGGAAACACATCGAACTAGGCACCCCATTGGCATGGCACACACAGAAAGATTATTTCACAAGACATTAAGGTGCAATCATTTCTTTTTTTCTCCAATTCTCCATAACATACATTTATTTATTTTTTAATTTTTTTTTATTTTTTTTACAGAGAGGAAGGGAGAGAGATAGAGAGCTAGAAACGTCGATGAGAGAGAAACATCGACCAGCTGCCTCTTGCACACCCCCTAGCGGGGGTGTGCCCGTAACCCAGGGTACATGCCCCTGACCGGAATGGAACCTGGGACCTTTCAGTCCGCAGAACGACTCTCTACTGCTGAGCCAAACCGGCTTCGGCCATTTATTTATTTTTTAAATTTGACTTTTCAATTACAGTTTATATGCCATGTTATTTTGTTTTAGTTTCGTGTACACAGTATAGTGGTTAAACAATAATACATTTACTTTTACCCCAGACTCCCAACATTTCCAGTGCCCACCTGGCACCATGCCTGGTTAGTAAAACATTACTGACTTTCTGCCTGTGCTGTCTTCCACGTCCCTGTAACGATGATGTAACTACCAACTTGTACTCCTTAATCCCTTTGCCTTTTTCACCCAGCCCACCCCCCGCCCCGCCCCCGCCCTCTGGCAGCCATCTGCCTGCTCTCTGCGCCTAAGAGTCTGTTTCTGTTTTGTGTGTTCATTTATTTTGCTCTTCAGATCCCACATGTAAGTGAAATCATATGGCATCTGTCTCTCTGTGACTGACTTATTTCACTTAGTGAAATGTCCTCTTAGGACAAAAGGGATTGCAACAATTAAAGACGACTTCCCTGGATAATCTCAGTGTATTGTAGGTGGTCGTGTTATGTTTGTGATGCTGACAGTTATGCGTACTCGGGGGTAAATTAGGAGAGTAATTGTGGCCTTGAGGACCAAGACTTTCCTATGGGATAAAGCAGAAGCAAGGAAGGGTGGACGGGTTCTGTCTTAGAGTCTTGAATTTGATTTGGAAGAATCACTTCTAATTTATAATGTATTTATAACACATTTGACCTTTAAAAATATAAAAAGCATTTCGAACTTCAGTTCTTGGACAAGGCTTAGTGGTAATGACCAACCCAGTGTAACGGAGCCCCCCCTCTCCCCATCACTACCCCCACCCCGTGCTCCGAGTCTGGTCTGCAAACATCCCCTTCACCGTTAAGAACACAGGCTGACTCGCTCTGTGGCGTTCGGTCTCGCCAGGAAGCAGTGCCGTCACCAAGCCCGTTGGTGTTCCGTGGGTTGAATTTTGTCCTCCACGGAGATGTTGAAAGCCTCACCCCAGAGCTGTGAGCAGGTTCCCGTTGGGGTAAGACCTTAGCAGATGTAATCACGTTAAAATGAGGCGACACTGGGAGGGGTGGCTCCTAACCCAAGGGCTTGTGTCTGCACAAGAAGAGGGAGCGGACACGCCCATCCAGACAGGGAGGCCAGGGATGTGATGGCGGAGGCAGAGCTGGAGTGACGGGGCGCCTGCCAGGGCTGTGGGAGAGGCGTGGGTGGGCCTCGCCCACCTGCAGGAGAAACCAGCCCCGCCAGCGCCTGGACCTCAGACCCCTGGCCTTCGGAACGGAGACCGACACCCGCCTGCTGTGTCGGCCACCAGCGAGCGAGCCTTTGTTTGGCGGCCACAGCGAGCTCGGCAGGGGTAGACCAGAAGGACCTAGGAGTCGCCCGCTGGTCACACAGGTGACAATCTGAGCAACACTGACAACAGCTCCAATAAAACGACATAAGCATAAACCACTACAATCATACTGTTATTTTTAAATTTTAGGAGCAACACCTGGATAATTTGAGGAGCTATAAAGAGAATAACCCCTATTTTGATAGAAAAAATAGAAGACAAAGACTCCGGCATTTATTCTGCTTTTGCTGTGCACAGTCAGCCTCTCCTCTGTAGGAGCCAGAAGTAGGTGAGGGCTTTCTCCCTGTCCCCCCACAGGGACGTCCCAGCAGGCCCTGCGGCGGAGATGGGAGAGCATCATGTGCGAGGGCAGTGGATGACCTGGTCCAGGCAGCCGTCCCGTGGCCCCTGACCCAGAGGGAGCCACCGCCAGCCCGCGGTGGACATTCACGGCACTGGGAGGCATGCACCCTTTATGGGCCACGACTCTCCATCCAACCGCCAACACGCTCTGTCCACCCACCGGGGAGGAAACCTAAAGACCATCCCCCAGAGAGCATCCCCCAGAGACCACCTCCCCAAAGTCCACCTCCCCCAGTAACCATCCCCCCAGAGACCACCCCCCAGAGACCACCCCCCAGAGACCACCCCCCCATTGACTATCCCCCAGAGACCACCCCCCATAGACCATCCCCCCATTGGCCATCCCCCAGAGACCATCCCCCCAGAGAGCATCCCCCAGAGACCACCTCCCCAAAGTCTACCTCCCCCAGTGACCATCCCCCCAGAGACCACCCCCCCATTGACCATCCCCCCAACAACTCCCGGCCAGGAAGATGGGGGGGAGGGTTGTTTCTGTCCTTTGTCTCCGGGGAGCCATCGCCCTCCGCCTCCACACGCAGACTGCGGAGATGAGTTCTGTCGAAGTGAGGGTGTGTGCTGGGCTGGGCCGGGCGAGTGTGCTTGGGTGAAAGTGAGATTAAACAGGAATGGCCCTGGCCGGTGTGGCCCAGTGTAGAGTGCCATCTCTTGGACCGAAGGGTCTCAGGTTCAATTCCAGTCAAGGGCGCACACCGTGGTTGCAGGCTCCTCCTCGCCCGGGCCCTGGTCGGGATGCGGGTAGGAGTCAACCGGTCCCCGTGTTTCTCCCACATCAGTGTTTCTCTCTGTCTTCCCCTCTTCCCTCTCCCTGAACATCAGTGGGAAACAGCCTCAGGTGAGGGTTAACACAGGACAACAGGGCACACCCTGTGTGTGAGGGCTCGGCCAGGAGGCCTGCCCGAGGCCCCGGCTCCTGGGATTTGGACTCCAGGACCGGGGAGCGGCCAGCGCCTGCCTGTGGGGAACGAGGGCCCAGCCCCCTCTGAGCGCCGATGCGCTGATGACACGGTCCCCGGGTGGGGTGGCCGGGGCTCGGCACCGTGATGGCTTTACCTTCTGCCGGGAGATGAGAGAGTGGCCCCACATCAAAGGCCCGGCGTCCGTCTCCCCGGGCCGGCCATCCATCTGCCGCCGGGGCCGCCGGCACATCTGGAAAACGCAGCAGCCAGAGCGGGCGGGCGCTCCCTGTGGACACGGACACGGACGGGCTGGGCCTCTGCCCTCCGCTCGGCCGGGGAGACCCAGCTCTGAGGCTGCAGAAGGTAACGAACATGCGCATGGACCGGCGTCCTGCAGCCCACAGCAGCCTGCCGGCCACGGGCTGAGACCGGGAGGAAGGGCCAGTCCTGGGAAATCCACGTGTGTGTCCCCAGGTCCCCCCAACACGCACCGGCCTCTGCCCGAGCCGGAGAGCCAGGAGGGGGTGCCGGCTCAGGGCACCGTTCCCTACGTCACCCCCCGCCCCCCACTCCCAGCCTCTGGTCGGAGCCACGGCCAAGGCGCAAAGCGCTGTCTCTGCGGCTCCCGCCGGGCTCAGGGCCACTGGAAGGGGCCGCACAGGAACCCGCCTCCGGTCCCGCAGGAGACACTGGCCTGGGGGGCGGCAGCAGGAACAAGCCTCGCTGGCTCTAATACCCTCCCACTGCCCCTTCATGAGGCCCCATAACCCACCGCACCAGCCGCCCACACCTGCTCCTATGGAAACGCCACAGGAAACGTTACCACTTCCCCACGGGTCTCCGGTGCAGCACACCCCCTTCCTGACAGCCTCACGGAGAATGTGAGGGGCGAGGGGCTGTGAGGCGGGGCAGAGGGCGAGCCATGCCTGACCCAGAACAAAAGCCAGGCTGAACTCTGGGCCGTGAGGGACTCCCGTGACAGGCGGCCCTTCAAAATCACTCAGCTCCCCAACACCTGCCCCCATTACAGCCAAGAAGAGGACTGCCTCAGGGGAATGGATGCGGCTGATTGTGCGGGAGAAGGATGCCTGTAGGGACTGGCTGTTCACACAACTGCCCAAAATTTAACCCGAATGTTATATTTATACCTAATCCTATCCAATAACCCAAACCAATCCCTAATCCTAACCCTAACCCTAATATTAACCAAACCCTATGCTTATCCTCTCTCTAACTCTAGCCCTAATCCTATCCTTAGCACTAACCATAATCTTAGGACAAGTCCCACCCTAATCCCAGACCTCACCTAGCCATAACCCTAACCCTAAACCTACCCTAACCCTAGCCCTAACCCTAGCCCCAACCCTAACCCTAACCCTAGCTATAACCCTAGCCCTAACCGTAACAGTAGCCCAAACCCTAGCCCTAACCCTAACCCTAGCCCTAAACCTAACCCTAGCCCTAACCCTAGCCCTAACCATTGCCCTAGCCCTAACCCTAACCCTAACCCTAAACCTAACCCTAACCCTAACCCTAGCCCTAGCCCAAACACTAACCCTAAACCTAAACCTAGCCCCAACCCTAACCCTAGCCCTAACCATAGCCCTAACCCTAACCCTGGCCCTAACCCTAACCCTAACCCTAGCCCTAACCCTAACCCTAGCCCTAACCCTAACCCTAGCCCTAACCCTAACCCTAACCCTAACCCTAACCCTAGCCCTAACCCTTGCCCTCACCCTGAGAGAGGGAGAGCAGGAGAGGCCGGGAAGGTGGTACCTTCTCTGTGGCACAGGCTGGCACAGACTCCGAGGCTGTCTCCGTGCCCTGCGTCCAGCAGGCGTGGGTGCCGCCCTGAGCACACCGTCTTTTTCCTGTGGAATCTGAGAACGGGGGTGCATCTGACGGGAGGGTCCCAGAGGTCAGGGTGTCTGCAGCACCATGGCTCCGTCAGTTCCAGGAGGCCTCAGGTGGAGCCTGGACGCTGTCCTCAGGCAGCGCCCGTGACTCTGCAGAGCGCCAGGCGGGAGGGAATATGGGAACTCTGTGAAGGTGCGACCCTCTGGGAAGGTGTGACCACTGTGTGCACACCTGAGGCGGACGCAGAGAAAGGCCAAAAGGAAACCCATGGAAAAGTCAGACAATAAGAACATTTTATTTTTTAAAATATATTTTATTGACTTTTTACAGGGAGGAAGGGAGAGAGATAGAGAGCTAGAAACATTGATGAGAGAGAAACATCGATCAGCTGCCTCCTGCATGCCCCCTACCAGGGATGTGCCCGCAACCAAGGAACATGCCCTTGACCGGAATCGAACCCAGGACCCTTCAGTCTGCAGGCTGACGCTCTATCCATTGAGCCACACCGGTTTCGGCAATAAGTATATTTATAAATAAAGGAAGACATCACACTGGAGAGCACCGTGTTGTTAAATACGGTCACTTTTAGAAGGTTCCGGATCCGTTAGTGAAGGACTAGAAAGCCTGTGTGCATGTCAGAGGACACAGCTCACCTTCTGGGGGACGAGGCCTCGGACGTTTGGGGTGTGTCAGCCACACTTGGCACCTCAGTCTGGGCCTCACCTCCCACGTGCTGGGCAGTGAGTGAGGCCTGGACCCGAGGACCCTGTCCCAGCGGCGGCTGCCCAGGACCAGCACGGGGTGCGGCGGCCCGGGTCCGAGGAGCCGGGACAGACCGGGAAGCGTCCGGCCGCAGCTCCGTTTGAGGTGCTTGTTTGCATCAGCGTCTGGAAGCCGCCGGCCTCCCGTCTCAGCCGGCCGATTCCTCTCTGGCGAGCGGGCGCTGTTTTCTCAGCTGCAGATCAGTTCACGGGAGCGAACAGGGGTGTGAAGGCAACAGCCGACACCGCGCTCTGATGGCTTTCCCAGCCCGCCCGCCTGGGGGCTCTGGGCTGTGGGGAAGGTGACCAGACGTCCCGCGTCCCTCAGCGTTTTAAAAAAGTCCCAATTGCGGGACACATTGTTAAAGCGGGACGTCTGGTCACTTTACTGTGGGGGCTGTGGGCGCGGTGGGGGCGGTGGGGGCTGTAGGGGCTGTGGGGGCGGTGGGGGCTGTGGGGGCGGTGGGGGCGGTGGGGGCGGTGGGGGCTGTGGGGGCTGTGGGGGCGGTGGGGGCGGTGGGGGCTGTGGTTGTGGGGGCTGTGGGGGCGGTGGGGGCGGTGGGGGCGGTGGGGGCGGTGGGGGCGGTGGGGGCTGTGGGGGCTGTGGGGGCGGTGGGGGCTGTGGGGGCGGTGGGGGCGGTGGGGGCGGTGGGGGCGGTGGGGGGGCTGTAGGGGGGCTGTGGGGGCTGTGGGGGCGGTGGGGGCGGTGGGGGCGGTGGGGGCGGTGGGGGCTGTGGGGGCGGTGGGGGCGGTGGGGGCGGTGGGGGCGGTGGGGGCGGTGGGGGCGGTGGGGGCGGTGGGGGCGGTGGGGGCGGTGGGGGCTGTGGGGGCGGTGGGGGCTGTGGGGGCGGTGGGGGCGGTGGGGGCGGTGGGGGCGGTGGGGGGGCTGTAGGGGGGCTGTGGGGGCTGTGGGGGCGGTGGGGGCGGTGGGGGCGGTGGGGGCGGTGGGGGCGGTGGGGGCGGTGGGGGCGGTGGGGGCGGTGGGGGCGGTGGGGGCTGTGGGGGCGGTGGGGGCGGTGGGGGCGGTGGGGGCGGTGGGGGCGGTGGGGGCGGTGGGGGCTGTAGGGGCGGTGGGGGCGGTGGGGGCGGTGGGGGCGGTGGGGGCTGTGGGGGCGGTGGGGGCGGTGGGGGCGGTGGGGGCTGTGGGGGCGGTGGGGGCGGTGGGGGCGGTGGGGGCGGTGGGGGGCTGTGGGGGCGGTGGGGGCGGTGGGGGCGGTGGGGGCTGTGGGGGCGGTGGGGGCTGTGGGGGCGGTGGGGGCGGTGGGGGCGGTGGGGGCTGTGGGGGCGGTGGGGGCGGTGGGGGCTGTGGGGGCGGTGGGGGCTGTGGGGGCGGTGGGGGCTGTGGGGGCGGTGGGGGCGGTGGGGGCGGTGGGGGCGGTGGGGGCGGTGGGGGCGGTGGGTGCTACAGGCCTGAGGGGCTGTAGGGCGGCCCAGGGAGGGACGCCAGCAGGGGTGGGAGGGGCGAAGGAGGGGATGCCCTCAAAGCCCGGTCCTCCCTGTGCTTTTATTGGACGTGCAGACGCCGGGGTTGGCCGTCAGGGTGTCTGGGCGGAGAGCAGTGGGGCTGTGGGGGCTCCTGGCCTTTGGCAAAGCGCTGACTCTTCCAGGAGACACTGGGCAGTGCCCCCCCCCCCACACACACACACACTTTAGCCTCCGGTCACTGGAACCCAACCAACTCCATGGTGACAGAGGGCCCTGTTCTGCGGAGGGAGAGGAGGCGGAGAAAGGGGGAGGGGAGGGAGGGCTGCCAGCCTCGGGGAGAGCGACCTCGGGGACAGATCCGTGTGCGCTGAAGCTCTACCAGCTGGCTTCCGCACACGGAGCCCCCGCCACCTCCCTGCTCCCAAGGCTGGCGCATGGCCGGGCCGCCAGCCGCCGGGAGCAGAGCCGCCTTCCGCTCGGCTCAGCGCCCTCCTCCACCCTCAGTGACCTTCGCTCCCGGCCCACGCCCCGGCCCCTCCACTCCCAGAGCCCCTGTCTCCACGGGCGGCGCCTCGGCGGCAGCCAGCACCTGCGCAGCCAGGGCTCACACCGCAGAGCGAGGCAGCACAGCGGGTCTCCCTGCAGGCGCCAGGGGAGGGAACGGCGGACTCACAGCTCCCAGGGGCTAACCCGCCTGCTGTGGCCCCGACACAGCCCCCGCCCCCACAGGCAGGTGGTCAGCATCGCCGAGGGAGCCTTTCAGATACAGGTTTCTGCCCAGCTGGCGGGGCTCAGGGCTGAGCGTGACCGAGGAACCAGGAGGTCAGGGTTTGATTCCCGGCCCGGGCTCAGGCCCGGGTTGTGGCCTGTCCCCAGTGGGGGGCGCGCAGGAGGCAGCTGGTCAATGGTTCTCTCTCATCATGAATGCTTCTTTCTCCCTCCCTTCCTCTCTGACATCAACACAAATGTATTTAAAAATGAAATGAGATTTCCAGGCCTCCCACTCAAAGACGGTGACTTCAACCCACGGCCCGGGATCTGGATGTGGGGCTGAGCTCGCCGGGATGGGGAGCCTCTGGGTGACACGTGTGACGCTGGGGCCCCAGCCGTCCCTGCTGCCTGGGCAGTAAGGCCCCCGCGGCTTCAAGCCTCCCCATCTGCCCCCGGGCGTGGTGGAGGGACGGAGACGCACGGGCGCCCCCCTCTCCCGCTCCGGGAACAAAGCTCTCGGCGGCCGCTCGGGGGGACCCGGCCAGAGACCAGGACGGCACCCGGGGCTGGACGTCTCAGCCCCTGTCGGGCACGTGCCTCCCCCGTCCGGCTCTGCTCCTCAGGCCTCCATCTCCTCGCTGCCTCTGCCTCTGCCTCTGCAGCTGCGGACCTGCGGTCGCTCCTCGAGTCCTTACACGCTCACCCACCTCCTGGGGGCGCCACGGCCCCCCAGCTGCTCCTGGGGGGGTCCTCCCTCCTCACGGCTCCCTCGGGGGCCGCGTCCGTCGCTGACCACGGCCCCAGAGCCCGCTCCCGCCCTAAGGACCAGTCCGCACGGTTCTGCTCAGCCTTCGTTCTCAGCATAAACCAGATCCTGGTCCTGCGGCGGCCACTGCCCAGCTGATGGCCACCGGGCGCGGACAGGGCACGGCCCGCGGCAGCCACCCTCGGCGGCAGGGGCACAGCCCCGCGTGGAGGCGGCGGCCAGAGGCACCTGGGCTCCCGGAGGGCGGGACACGAGCACCGCTCCGGGCGCCCACGGGCACCTGTGGCGCCGGCCTTCCCCCGCCATTTCCGGCCGCGCACTTTCCGGGAGGCGGGGCCGGAGCGCCAGACGGAGCCCTGACCGTGTGAGGCGCCAGGCGTCAGACGGAGCTGGTGCTTCTTGCCGGCGGGCGGGCGGCGGGCAGACAGCAGGGGCTGCGGAGGCGTGCCGTGTGCACACACACACACACACACACAGGCACACCACACACGCACACACACGTACAAACACACACGCACACACACTCTCACAGCACACACACGTGCACGCACACACAGACACACACATGCACACGAAGTCATGGAACAGATGGCTGTGGGCAGTCAGCCGCCTCTAAACGCCACCTGCAGGTAATGAGGCTGCGGAGGAGGCGCACGGTGAACACACACACACACACACTCACGCACACACACATACACACACGCACACACACATACACACACACACACACGCACGCACGCACGGGAAGTCACGGAGCAGGTGGCTGCGGGCAGTCAGCCGCCTCCAGACGCGGCCTGCATGTGATGAGGGAGGCCAGGATCCTCCCTCACGTGTCACGGAGGGGAGCACACAGGACAGATCCGGGACGGGGACGGGCATCGGGGTGAAAGGGCGTGTGCTGCTCGCAGCCGCCGTGTCCAGAGACCACGATGCTGCAGACACACGTGAACACGGATCTCCTGGGTCCGTTCGATTAAGAAAGAAAAAGAGAAAAGCTTGGAGATGATGCTTGAGGTCCCAAAGGCGCTGATTTTGTTAAAACCCGCCCACGAGAGGAAGCCACGAAGGCTGTGGGGACACGCCACGCCTCCGGGGGCGTGACGAGGCGTGGCCGTGGCAGTGCGGCCGGCCCCGTGCGGGCTGCAGTGCTGGGGACTCGGCCATGACCCTCAAACCCCGAACCAACGTCCACTGCTCCGGGGAGGGGCAGCTCCTGTCACTGGCCGCTCAGCATCGCAAGTGGTCAAAAATGTATAAAACGCGCCAAAGAGCAT
Source organism: Pipistrellus nathusii (assembly GCA_963693515.1). Classification (NCBI taxonomy): domain Eukaryota; kingdom Metazoa; phylum Chordata; class Mammalia; order Chiroptera; family Vespertilionidae; genus Pipistrellus; species Pipistrellus nathusii. Next base: position 1,221,431 of record OY882861.1, on the reverse strand, counting down.
CTCAACTATACACCTCAGCAGCCTGATGGCTCCTGATTTGGAAAAGGTCAAGGGTGCCGTGTGCCAGGAAGCTGTCCGCCAATCTCTAGGCAACGTTAGTCCTGCTGGGGAGGGCGCACGGAGACCCCTGAACATCGGGGTTCACACTGGACACACGGATACGCCTGTGCACGGAACGGAGACACCGCAGGCCCCACTGGACTGCATGAGCATGTGACGAGTGACAGACACGTGCCTCTGGCCAGTCAATTCACACCGGCTCATCCCCTTGGCGGGAGGCTGTTAAAAATGCTATCTGTTACCTGAAAAATTACTTTCTCTATTTTAATCAGAAACAAGATCTTTTAGAAAAAGACAGGCAGTCAGCGGCGGCTTGGCTTGTGCAGGGCCCTCTTCCCACGGAAACCGGGAGGACGCGGCCAGGGACGGAGCGGGGAGCGCGGACGGAGGCGCGGGGACGGAGGCGCGTCCTGTCCCTGAGTCCTCAGCTCGCCCCCCTCTCCCCGGGCGGGACCGTCCATGCTGACGCGGGAATGGGATTTCCGGGGCTCACTTCCCCCCATGATCTAGGAGTTTACAAAAAGCTAAAAAATACAACCACAGAGCTTAACAAACAGCCCCCGGGAGATGCTGAGGAGGAGACAGGGGTTCCGGGGAGCCGGTCCCAGAGCTCGGCGCCCCCAGCGGGCACGGGGAGGGCTCCGGGCTCCTGGCGCCTCCGGGGACGGGCCCGCTCGGTCACCCGGCGCGGGCGGGCGGGCGGGCGGGCGGGAGACGGTTCGTGGCGGAGAGCCGTCCCTCGGTCCCTCGGTCCCTCGGCAGTGTGTGCTTGTCCTCACGCCCGCGATCGCCGCCGGATGTGCGGGGCCCTCGGGGCCGAGATGAGTCTGAGATCAGGGAGAGCAGGCGCCGAGCTGTGAGGAGGGCGCCGCCCCCACAGGGCACGGCCAGCCCGGCCCGAGGCCCGAGCCCGAGCCCGAGCCGGCCGCTCACATCCTCCGAGCAGCCCCCGCGCTCACATCCGGGCGGCCTGGTCCTTCTCCTCCAGCAGCTGGATGAGCCGGGAGAAGCTGTCCTGCAGCGCGGCCAGGTCGCCCAGCGAGCAGGCCTGCAGGATCCAGCGCTGCCCGCGCGCCAGCGGCTCCAGCTCGAAGAACTTCTTGACCTGGAGGAGGAGGAGCGGCCTGTTAGTGCCGGCGCTCTCCCCCACGGGCTGAGGGAGCGGGGGCTTCGGGGCCGCCCAAACCGGAGCCCGCTTCCCACCACCCATCGCGGCTGCGGTTGGAATGTGTGTGTGTGTGTGAGTGAGTGTGTGAGTGTGTGTGTGTGAGTGAATGTGTGAGTGTGTGTGTGTGTGTGTGTGAGTGTGTGTGTGAGTGTGTGTGTGTGTGAGTGAATGTGTGAGTGTGTGTGTGTGTGTGTGTGAGTGTGTGTGTGTGTGTGTGAGTGAATGTGTGAGTGTGTGTGTGTGTGTGTGAGTGTGTGTGTGTGAGTGAATGTGTGAGTGAATGTGTGAGTGAGCGTGTGAGTGTGTGAGAATGTGTGAGTGTGTGTGTGAGTGTGTGTGTGTGAATGTGTGAATGTGTGAGTGTGTGAATGTGTGAATGTGTGAGTGTGTGTGTGTGTGTGTGAGTGAATGTGTGAGTGTGTGTGTGTGAGTGTGTGTGAGTGTGTGTGTGTGAGTGAATGTGTGAGTGAATGTGTGAGTGAGCGTGTGAGTGTGTGAGAATGTGTGAGTGTGTGTGTGAGTGTGTGTGTGTGAATGTGTGAATGTGTGAGTGTGTGAATGTGTGAATGTGTGAGTGTGTGTGTGTGTGTGTGAGTGAATGTGTGAGTGTGTGTGTGTGAGTGTGTGTGAGTGTGTGTGTGTGAGTGTGTGTGAGTGAATGTGTGAGTGTGTGTGAGTGAGTGTGTGAGTGAATGTGTGAGTGTGTGTGAGTGTGTGTGTGTGAGTGTGTGTGAGTGAATGTGTGAGTGTGTGTGAGTGAGTGTGTGTGAGTGAATGTGTGAGTGTGTGTGAGTGAGTGTGTGTGAGTGAATGTGTGAGTGTGTGTGTATATGTGTGTGAGTGAATGTGTGAGTGTGTGTGAGTGAATGTGTGAATGTGTGAGTGTGTGAGTGTGTGTATATGTGTGTGAGTGAATGTGTGAGTGAGTGAATGTGTGAATGTGTGAGTGTGTGTGTGTGTGTGGTGGCCACTTTTCTTTTATAAAATATACGTTTATTGATTTCAGAGAGGAAGGGCCCCCAGTGAGTGTTCCTAAGAAGCTCCGGTCGGTGGCAACACGGGGTTTCGGTCACGAGTCCCCGCACCACCAACGCCCGCCCAGCGGCAGCGGCCCGGCCCCGACGCCGTCCCCGCGGCTCTCCGGGGCGGCAGACTCGGGCTCCCCCTGCCCGGCCTCACCGTCAGGCTGTCCCCTGCCTCCCGCCTCCCGTGGCGAAGGGTTTCGCTGGTCCCCCACTACGGTCTTTCCCGGAGCGTTCAGAGTGGGAGGTGGGAGGGACAGAGAAACACCGACGGGACCCCCACGCCCCAACCAGGCATCGGACCCAGGACCTTCAGTCTGCGGCCCCGTTCTACAGCCAGGGCCGCGGGGTGGCGATGTCATCGCAGCGTTGGAAAATAAAACCACAGAACGCCGGTGCCGGCCCCGCCGGCCTGCCGACCACACGGCACCAGGAGGGGACGCCGATGGAGGGCAAGGGGAAAGGCTGCGTGGGGGCGCATTCCCCGTGCAGTGAGCGAACCGCCTGCCGCCCGGTCTCCACCGCACACGCGGGGAGGTGGCCACGGGCTCTGGTGTCCGAGGCCCGTGTCCCGCAGGGAGGAGAGGGGAGGCTAGGGACCGGGCGCCAAGCACGCTCCGCCCCTGGACTCCAGCTCCCGCTCTGGGCAAACACACAACGACCCACCTCTTCAGCTCATCCTCACCGAGCGTTTCCCACAGACTGAGAGTGCGAGGGAGAGGGGAGGCAGAGAAACATGAGGAGAGAGGCACACGGACTGGCTGCCTCCTGCACGCGCCAGGCCAGCATCGAACCCGGGCCCTTTGATCCGCAGGCCCACGCCGGATCCACGGGACCGAACAGGCTGGGGCCGCCCTCTCTCCCGGCACCGCCCCCCCCCCCCCCCATATCAGGCTACCGGGCCAAGGGCTTCCTTGAAAGCACGGAAAGACATAATTTATTACCCGGGACTGAAGGGAGTCCCCTCAGTGAGCGAATGACTCGCCAGCGAGGCCTGCAGTGGGAGGTCTACCCTCTCCTGAAGCTGTAACTCAGGCTCCTGGAGTTCAGGCCCAGGAAACCCCGTGCTGCTGCATCGGGGTTCAGGGGCCCTCCTGCCCCGGACAAGCTGAGCGCCGGAGCGGGAGCCCCTGCCCCCACGTCCCCGCCCCGCCCGCCAGCTGGCTGCCGTGAGGAGCTTCACACTGAATACCGCGTGCTGGCTGACCACGTGGCTCCAGGGATGTGAGCTGGCGTCTATTCGGCTCGCACCCAAGGGGTTGACAGAGGGGGAGGGAGCCTCTGCCTGCAGGTTCCTATGTCCCGTCCCCGTCCCCAAGGGATGGACAGCCTCGCTCACCCTCACACGGTGCCCCTGCCCGGCCCCCCTGGAGGCCTGAGGCCGCAGCCCGGGAAGGCTGTGCTGGGTGGCGGACACCCCCGGGTGCCCGGTGCGCCCAGAGGCCTGGGAGGAGCGGAAGGGCTGCCCTCCATCAGCCTGAGCCCCTCGGATGGTGGATGAGGCTTCTCCCGCGAGGAGCACGGACTGTGACCCTCCTGAGCCTCCGGGGGCGCCCCCGGACGGGGCCGGCCTGGCCCCCGCTGCCCCGCACCAGGCGGGCTCGGTGCGGGTCAGACAGGAAGCGCTGAGCAGACAGACACGTCCCTCCCCGGGAGCACCCCCCCCACCCCCGGACACACGGGTCTGGGAGCTCCGGAGACCGTGAAACGTGCGGAAAGCGCGATGCAGCTGCTCCTGCGGCCCCGCCCCCCCAGGCGAGGCCACGGGCGCAGTGACCCCTGCGGACCGGGGCCAGCGCCCCGTCACCCGCGGGAGACGTCCAGTGACACGGAGACAAATGGCGGGGACTCAGGACGCCGGTCCTCTGCCGGTGTCCGTGGGGCCACGCTCAGGGAGGGAGGCCAGAGGTCAGAGAAAGGCACCTGTCTGACCACAGCGGGCTGCCGCAGCTGTGTGCACCAGACACACCCGGACACGCACCCGACACACACCCAGACACACACCCAGACACACCCGGACACACACCCGACACACACCCGACACACCCGGACACACCGGGACACACACCAGGGGACACACCCGGACACGCACCCGACACACACCCGACACACCCAACACACCCGGACACACACCCGACACACACCCAGACACATACCCGGACACACACCCAACACACCCGGACACACCCGGACACACCCGGACACACACCCGACACACACCCAGACACACACCCGACACACCCAACACACCCGGACACACACCCAACACACACCCAACACACCCGGACACACCGGGACACACACCAGGGGACACACCCGGACACACACCCAAAACACCTGGACACACACCCAGACACACACCCGACACACCCGGATACACCCGGACACACACCCGACACACACCCAGACACACACCCGACACACCCGGACACACCGGGACACACACCAGGGGACACACCCGGACACACACCCAAAACACCTGGACACACACCCAGACACACACCCGACACACCCGGATACACCCGGGGACACACCCGACACACACCCAGACACACACCCGGACACACACCCGACACACCCGGACACACCGGGACACACACCAGGGGACACACCCGGACACACACCCAAAACACCTGGACACACACCCAGACACACACCCGACACACCCGACACACCCGGACACACACCCGACACACACCCAGACACACACCCGACACACCCAACACACCCGGACACACACCCAACACACACCCAACACACCCGGACACACCGGGACACACACCCAACACACACCAGGGGACACACCCGGACACACACCCAGACACACACCCAACACACACCCGGACACACCCCCGGACACACACCCGACACACACCCGGACACACACCCGACACACACCCAGACACACACCCGACACACCCAACACACCCGGACACACACCCAACACACACCCAACACACCCGGACACACCGGGACACACACCAGGGGACACACCCGGACACACACCCAAAACACCTGGACACACACCCAGACACACACCCGACACACCCGGACACACCCGGGACACACCCAGACACACACCCAACACACACCCAGACACACACCCGACACACCCGACACACCCGGACACACACCCAACACACACCAGGGGACACACCCGGACACACACCCAGACACACACCCAACACACACCCGGACACACACCCAGACACACACCCAGACACACCCGGACACACCGGGACACACACCAGGGGACACACCCGGACACACACCCAAAACACCTGGACACACACCCAGACACACACCCGACACACCCGGACACACCGGGACACACACCAGGGGACACACCCGGACACACACCCAGACACACACCCAACACACACCTGGACACACACCCGGACACACACCCAGACACACACCCGACACACCCGACACACACCAGGGGACACACCCGACACACCTGGACACACACCCGACACACACCCGGACATACACCGACACACACCGGACACACACCGACACACACCCGGACACACACCCAACACACCCGGACACACCGGGACACACACCAGGGGACACACCCGGACACACACCCAGACACACACCCAACACACACCCGGACACACACCCAGACACACACCCAGACACACCCGGACACACACCCAACACACACCAGGGGACACACCCGACACACCTGGACACACACCCGACACACACCCGGACATACACCGACACACACCGGACACACACCGACACACACCCGGACACACACCCAACACACCCGGACACACCGGGACACACACCAGGGGACACACCCGGACACACACCCAGACACACACCCAACACACACCCGGACACACACCCAGACACACACCCAGACACACCCGGACACACACCCAACACACACCAGGGGACACACCCGACACACCTGGACACACACCCGACACACACCCGGACATACACCGACACACACCGGACACACACCGACACACACCCGGACACACACCCAACACACCCGGACACACCGGGACACACACCAGGGGACACACCCGGACACACACCCGAAACACCTGGACACACACCCGACACACACCCAGACACACACCCGACACACCCGGACACACACCCGACACACACCCAGACACACACCCGACACACCCGGACACACACCCGACACACCCGGACACACACCCGACACACACCCAGACACACACCCGGACACACCCGGACACGCACCGGACACACACCCGACACACATCCGGATACACACCCAGACACACCCGGACACACACCCAGGCACATACCTGAAGACACACCCGGACACACACCCGAACACACACCCGACACACACCCAGACACACACCCGGACACACCCGGACACGCACCGGACACACACCCGACACACATCCGGACACACACCCAGACACACCCGGACACGCACCGGAGAGGCACCTGACGTGCGCCCAAACATGCACCAGGACACACACACAGGACACACACACCAAGACCCACACCTGGACACATCTGTCCGAGGCCCCGTGTCCCGCAGGAAGGAGAGGGGAGGCACATGTCTCTCCCTTCTCTTAGCTCAGCCATGTTCAGCAGATCACCACACGCACAACGTCCTGGGAGACATCACAGTTTATTGATGGCTTTTTGAGCCGTTCTTAGTGCGACTTTAATTCCCAGCTGCACTTCACACGGTCCAGATGAATCGGAAATTAGGTCCATTCCCAATGGCTGATGGGAAAGAACCTTCAAGTCTGGATTTAAGAGCCCGGGCCTGGGGCAGCCGATCGTTTTACAGACAGAGACCCAGCGGGTGGGGCAATCACACACACACACACACACACACCCCGGTCAGCGAGGGGGCTCTGGTGTGAACCAGCCTCCGCACACCGTCTCACTTTCTCTGCCAACGGCCGGCCCACACCGCCCGGCCCCACCTCAGCCCCCCCCCCCCCGGCTGCCCCCTTACCCCACCTGCCCGTCCCAGCACAGCAGGGGCTCAGACAGTGGGTGCCTGAGGGGGGGGGGTGATCTGCGGGTCCCTCCCACACCCACAGTCTGCACGTCCCTGCGACCTCCCTCCTGTGCAGGCGTCTGTTCTGCCCCTCGGACCCAGTCAGTGCAGGGGGAGCACCGTCCGCCCGATGCCCCGCGCGGGCCCTGAGCTCCCGGAGACGGTGAGAATCCATCCAAACCCAGAAGCTGCTCCCACAGGACCCCCCAGGCCGCTGATAAAACCCTTCCTCGCCACAGGCGTGTGCAGGACGGTCACATTCTCCCCTTTCCCTGACGCCCAGGCCCTAGAGTCGTCAGCGTGTTTCTGGAAGTTCTGTTTCCCGTGGAGCTTGCTGACGGGAGACCACGCCCGTCACGTAGCCAGCTCCCCTGGAGGGAAGGGGCGGCGTTGGACTGGACAGGCCCCACGAACATGGACCCCACGGGCGCTGGGCACCTGAGCCCCCGCTCTGCTCCCGCCGGCCAAGCACGGACAGGAGCTCCGGCCGGGGCTGCAGCTGGGAGCCCAGCATCGAAAGCAGGGGCCCGGGGCCCCAGGACCCCTGTGCTGCCAGGACCCCTGAGCCCCCAGGACCCCTGAGCCCCCAGGACCCCTGAGCCGCCAGGACCCCTGAGCCCGTGCGCTGCTGGGTGACAGCCAGCCACCGCCGGGAGCGTTGCGGGCGGGTAAGGAGGGCCGTGGTGGCTGAGGGAGCCGGCGGGGAAGAGCAGAGCACAGGCCCCGGAGGTGAGAGGAGCGCGGACGGACCCTCTGCGGCTCCGGGCCCAGCTGCCGGGAGTGTGAGCACCGTCCGCCCGCCCGGTCCCGCCCACAGCCCCTCCCGCGGACAGCTTGCCCGCGGCTCTCACCCCTGGCACAAAGACCGTTACAACACAGACCTGCCCCGCCCAGCCCAGGCCTCCTGAACAACAAATAAGCAAAAGGAAAACACACCGGTAACCGGATCCCGGTCCGGGTTGAGCAATGAATTTACGCCAGTGAGGCAGGCGACACGCTATAAACATGCTGGACCCCGTGGGCCTGACCGGCCTGGGCGGCAGCCAACGGGGCCTGCGGGGGGCGCGGTGCGGCCAGGTCTGGGCCGCTGTCACTCACGGTCCCCGTGGGGGCGGGCAGCGCCGGGCGCCGGTCCCGTGACGGAGTGGGGCCGTGAGCTGCGGACGTGTCTGGCGGTAAGGAAGCTGGCCACAGGGACCGGGATTGGCAAATAGAGGCTAAAAGTGAGGCTGCCAGAGACGAGAGCTCAGGAGATCGCACGTCGTATGACGGGCTGGGGCGAAGGCGAGGGGGCTCCTCCGTGCCGTCCGCTTCCAGGAAGCCAGGCCCGGCTCCCCACCCCGCAGCTCCCAGGGCCCCCACGTTCAGTGGGCACGGCTGGACCGAAAGGAATGGATGTAAGCGTCCACACGGAAGGCCACGGCCACCGGAGCCAGCAGGCAGTTCTGCCGAGCGGACCTCCCCGCGTCCACAGCCACCTCGCCCGGGCTCGTGGGAGCCAGGCCTCGGGCCCATCCCCCGCCCTGCCCACAGGGAGCCCCAGGCAGAGCCCCGACCACAGCGCCTGCTCCCCCTTGGCCCCTGCTCCCCGGTCTGCTGCTCGCGGCTGTTAACCGCCAGTAAAAACCAGTGCTCACGGCCCCACGGCGCCCGCCCAGCCAGGCGCAGCGCAGCCACGTCTTTCCGGCCACGGCCGCCTCGGCCTCCCGGTCCGTGGCAGCGGCGCAGTGTGATTGTGTCAGTGTGACTGCCCTCGTCCAGCTGGACGGTGCGCTCAGAGGCAGATCTGGCGGGAAGGGGGGGCACGGTGAGAGCCAGCCGCATGGGTGGGGGCACCATGTTCTGCCTGGAAACCAGGGCTGGGACCACTCTAGGGCCCAGGGGGCTGGCCAACCTGAGCTCCCGGCCTCCGGGTGCTGCCTGCACGACCTGAGCTGCACCCCGATCTCAGGTGGGGCTCACAGACCGTCTACAGAGCCCCGAGGGCGGCTAGCGCCGCTGCTGCCGCCTAACGAGGAGCACGGAATTGGCAAGGTCTTGAGAGCCGGGCGACTGTGTCCCCACCGTCAGCACATTCGCTTCGACAGGACCCGTGAGGGGAGGTGGGCGGGGTGGGGAGGTGGGGGGGGATGGGGAGGTGGGCGGGGTGGGGAGGTGGGGGGGGATGGGGAGGTGGGCGGGGTGGGGAGGTGGGCGGGGTGGGGAGGTGGGTGGTGAGGCCCAGGGTGGGGTGAGGACCCGCTGGGACCGGACTCTGCCTCCTGCCCAGGCTGCCCCCACCACCCTCACTCCCTCTCACTGATGTCACCTTAAAGAGACTGAACTAGCCCCCAGCTTGCTAATCAAACTCAAACCAAATAAGGAAAGAACTGTGCCTGCTTTGGGAGAGCCATGAAACAGGGAGGAATGCAGAAAACACACGCTCTGGACACAAACCAGCAGGAAGAACCTTCTTTGGTACAAACGTCCCTGAGGGAACCGGAGCCCAGAGCTGAGGACACCGCTGCCCGGTGCCGCCAAGAGCCCCCACGGCCCCACGGCCCCGAGGCTAACGCCACGGCCTGGGCCTGGGCCTCTGGCACAGTGACCGACCGAAAGGGGGCCTTCAGCTCCCACCCACAGGTGCCACGCTGACCAGCTAGGTATCCAGGAGATAAACAATTAGAGTGGAGTCAACTCAACACACACACACACACACACACACGCTCACACGCACATGTTCACACACTCACACAACCACATGACCGCACACATATTCACACATGCATGCTCACACACTCACAAACATATTAACACACATGCTCACACACGCACACGCTCGCACTTCCACTCATACTCACACGTGTACACACATACATGCACACATGTACTCTCACACATGCAAATGCTCATGTGTGTATGCACACACACGTACACACGCACACTCACACACACAGCCTGACTCGGCTACCAAGGGATCCCCTGGCTGTCAGCCCCTCCACACTGGGTTCTCTCCCGAGATGACTGCTCTGTTAGCAGCTGAAACAGCTTTGGGTACTTCACAGCAAAGACCTGCCTGCAGTGCTAACGAGGCATCAAAACACCAATGACAGCCTGGCCGACCTGTGAACCAGGAGGCCACGGGTCCATTCAGTCAGGGCACAGGCCTGGGTGGCGGGTTCGATCCCCACTGTGGGGCGTGCAGGAGGCGGCAGATCAGTGATTCCCTCTCATCGTTGATGTTTCTCTCCCTCTCCTTCTCCCTTCCTCTCTGAATCAATAAAAATATATCTAAACTAGAGGCCTGGTGCATGATTGTGTGCACCAGTGGGGTCCCTCAGCCTGGTCTGTAGGATCAGGTGGAAACTTTACATATACTTTTATTAATTTCAGAAAGGAAGGGAGAGGGAGAGAGAAACATCAATGAAGAGAGAGAGTCATGGATCGGCTGCCTCCTGCACGCCCTCCACTGGGGATGGAGCCCGAAACCAGGGCCTGTGCCCTGACCGGGAATCGAACCCTGACCTCCTGGCTCCGAGGTCCACGCTCACCCCCTGAGCCGGGCCGGCAGAACCATTTCTCAGTGATTATGGCGCAGGAGCCGGACGCACGGCTCCCACTCAGCGGGCTCGAGTGTGCGTGTTTAAAGGGAACGTGCCTGCCTGCAGGGACCTTTGTGTCTCTCGCGGAAACCGGAAGAGCCTCGCTCAGTGACGCCCACACCTCTGCTCTCAGCCCACCCACTCGGACCCGGCACAGCGGGCCGAGTCAGAGGCCACGACGGTTTTATTTCCTGCGAAAGCGAGCGGTGCCACTGGAGAGGTACGGGGTCGGCTTCGAAGGAGAAGCGCTTGTTTCCGGGATCGCAGGCCCCTTAGGGCTGCTGATTAATCACCAGGTCACGGGGCCTCTGACACGCCCCGAGGGGAATGTTTTACGGCTTATTTCACAGTGATGGGCAGTACCAGCAGGTTTGTACCTTATAAAACCTCCATGGCTTGTTTCTCCATCTTATTTACTAGCTTCCTCCTCCCTCCTCCTCCTTTTCCGTCATTTCTACGTGATGTTGAGAAAGAGAACACTTAAGATGCAAGATCTGCCTCCCCATAAAGCCACGGCCGGAGCGCAGTGAAACGTGCCCGCGGCCCCTGACAGCGCGCCGGGTGCTGGCACCGCGGGGCCCGCCGGCTGCGAGGGGACAGGCTGAGCAGGCGTGTCCTTCGCCTCGGGGTGCGCTCTGTGTCAGGGGCTGGGTGAGCCGCCGGAGCCCTGGTCCACATTCCTAAGTGCTCTCTCTCCCCGAGGCCGGCGGACCGAGCTGGCCTGGCCGTCCCCCAACAGGCGCCGCAGGGCAGAGCGGGGACCTCACGGAACATGAGACAGCAGCGGCCCCGGTCCCGCCGAGCGCGGGTGTTTCTCCCTTCCCCCCTCCTGCCCTCCCCTCGGGCCCACAAGGCACGCACCCAGGAGGGCCTGGGGTGAAGGGAGCGACAGGGGGCGCCCTGGGCCCCGCCTCCTGGGGCCTGGCACGGGAGAGCCCCATGTGCGCCGTGGGGCGGGTCTGGGACCTCCAGACGCAACAGGAAGCCTCTCGCCGAGGCCGAGGCAGACACTGGCGATGGCGCGTACGGACCGGGATATCATAGAGGCAGGCAGGGCCCACAGGCAGGGAGAGAGCTGTGCAGGCACCTGAGGGGCAGAGGGATGGGGGCAGGTGGGCGAGCGCGGAGGGTGGCACCCCTGGTGGCAGGCCAGCACCTCTGGTTCGCGGTGTGACTGCCACTCCCAGGAGGTGGGGAGGGGTGCTGGGCTCCGGAGCACAGCTCAGGGGCTGTGTCCCGTGGCCCAGGCTCAGCCCCGACACAGGCCGGCTCTCTCTTCTCCCCCCACCTGGCAGCCCTGCCCCCTGTGCGCGCCGGGGGCCGGCTCCGTGCTCGTGGCTGCCGGCTCTCACCCGCGGTCACACAGCTGCACCGGCCTCAGTGGGTCTGCCGACCTCAGCCTCGGAGCGGGGCTGGCCCCCGCACCGCACCCTCCGGAGTTGCTCCGTGTGGTTAGGTGAAGGCCGAGGGCTCGCCTCCCACAGACGCTGCAGCTGCTGGCTTTGCCGCCTCGGCTCTCCCGGCGGCCCTCGCACCCGCCGGGAAGCGCTCGCAGAGCCGGGATCAGAGGGGAGCGGGCGCAGTGGACGCCGCTGTCCGGCAGACGCCCCGTGAGGAAGAACAGGCCATCCCGCAGCCCCTGACGGATGAGCCGGGGGACGGAGAGGTTTATACAATCTCACGTTCCAGCGGCAGGAACACATGAGTGTATACTCAAACCTGAGACATATGGCCGCTCCCACCCAGCGCAAAGTCAAATAAACCCGCGCGGTGAAATGTGGCGCCCGGCCCGCTCGCCGTAAACACAGGCTCCCAGCGGGCAGGCCCCGCAGGCGGCCGACAGGCCCGCCCGCCCGCCCGCCCGCCCTGACCTCCACCCCCTCCACCCTGCCGGCTTCTGCCGGAAGGCAGGAACTGCTCTACCCATCAGTTTAGTGATGACCTCATACGACGTGGCGTAGGCCTTCTGAAACAGGTGAGCACTTTCCCCGTGGGCCTGCAGTGCTGTTTGGATATGGATTACAACTGTGACCACCAATTCTAACGCCGGGAATGCAGTGTGAGGAGCAATACTCTGATGAAGAAAACACACCTGACGGTGGATTAAGGAGCAGGAAATGATATCAGAAAAACACAGCACAGGAGGCCGCCCCGGGGCCCCGTCCCCTCGGAGACATCCACACGCCAAAGGCCGTCAGCACCCCCCGGCCAGACCCGGACACAGAGGCTCCAGCGACACACGGCGCCCAGCGAGCAGACAGGCCACTGGCAGAGGCAGGAGCGTGCGTGGTGCTGTGCGGCGTGGCAGCCCGTGTTCCCAGCACGGGGTCCGGGCCTCCGGGTCAGGAGAGAGCACATGGACCACCTGTCAACGGTTGTGTGTCCGTTCACCCCGGGGCCCGCCCCACGCCGGGTCGAGGTGCTGGTCTTAGTTTCACCGAATCCGGGGCTCCGTCAGGGCGGGACCCTCACAAGGAAAAGGAGAGTCTTAGCCACCTGGAGCCGGAGAGTACGCTGAGGCCCTAGACTCAGCCAGAACTGCGGGAGGAAAAGCCAGACGGCACGCATTTGAGGAATCAGAGGATTCGAGAGCATCTGTTACATACAGACCGGGGTTTAGAAAGTCCGCCTGTGCCCAGGGCACTCTGAGAGGGCCTCCCTCCAGCTCTCACTTCCTCCTTTCTCTCTCTCTCTCTCTCTCTCTCTCTCCCGCCTCTCTATTTTTCCCTGTCTCTCTCTCCCTCTCCCTGAGTCTCTCTCTCCCTCTCCCTCTCTCTCTCTCTCTCTCTCTCTCTCTCTCTCTCTCTCTCTTTCTCTCTCTCCCTCAGTGTCTCTCTCTCCCTCAGTCTCTCTCTCTCTACCCATCTCTCTCTCTTTCTCTCTCTCTCATTTGGCTCTTAGCATTTAAGATTAAAGAAAATCTCTGTCAAAACACTAACTGAATATAAACTAAAACAAAACAAAACAAAACACAGATAATTCAGAGACCTCACATGGCTAGGAACACAGGCTTCATAAAAATAGCTTAGAAAAATTACCGAGCAAACAGCTACAGCCTACAGCAAACAGCAGACTCCTGGAAGAGATGAGATTACCGAGCAAACAGCTACAGCCTACAGCAAACAGCAGACTCCTGGAGTCTGCTTCCAGAGTTACCATAATGTAATATTCAAAATGTTCAGTTTTCAACTAAAAAGAGGACCAGGCAGGTGAAGAAATAAGAAAGCATGGCCCATTCGCAGAAGATGTTAACAAATGTACCCTGCGGTACAGGCATTGAACTTACTCGGCGAAGACTTTAAACTGTCTTACGTACAATCACAGAGCTGTAGGAAATCACAGTCAAAATGCTCTCGGAAACCAGGGGGACGATATATGAACAAATTGATAATATCAATAAAGAAATAAAAATCACAGAAAGGAACCAAGGAGAATCTGGGGGCTGGAAATAACTGAAATGAAACACACATGAGGGAGCTGCAATAGCAATCTGAGCAGGAAGGATAAAGAACCAGTGAATCTGAAGCTAGATCACCTGCGACTGCCCAGTCTGAGAAACAGAAGGGAAAGAGGATGATGAACAATGAGCAGAGCCCAGGAGACCTGTGGGGCCCCGGACCTGTGTGAGAGCATGCACAGTGGGAACCCGAGAGGAAGAGGGGAGACTGAGGGAGAAGAAGGAACATTGTGAAAACAACAAGGGCTGGAATCTTCCAGAATATGACAGAAGACAGGAATCCAAATAGTCAGGAAGCTCAACAAACTCCAGGAAGGATCAATGCAGAGAGATCCACAACAAGACACGTCATAATCACGTTATTGGAAGTAAATGACAAAGAGAAAATCTTAAAGGCAGCAAGAGAGAAACCAACTCGTCACATGCAGATCTCCAATAAGAGTCGCAGGAAATGTCTCATCAGAAACCTCCAAACCAGAGAGGAGTGGAATGACATCTTTAGAGTGCCGGAAGCAACTGCCGACCGAGAATTCTATAGCTGGTGAACTACCCCTCACAATAAAGAGGAAAGCAAGACGTCCCCGGGGTAACACATGTTGAGGAGGCTCATGGTCAATAGATTTATTTGCCTACGAAAATGCCAAAGGAAGTCCTTCCCGCTAAATAAGAAGATACGAAACAGAGCGATGAGAAATCTGATGAAAGTAACTCGACAGGTAAGTATAAAGTCAATGTTGTAATTTTGGTAACTGCTCTTTCCAGCTCCTATACGAGAGGCCCGATGCATGAGATTCACACAAAAGGAGGCCCTCGTTCCCCTGGCTGCCGGCCGGCTGCCCTCTGGCACGGGGCCCGGGCTTCCCTCACAGCCAGCTTCGCCTGGAAGGTCGTCTGGTCTAATTAGCATATTGTGCTTTTATTATCATAGATGACTTACTAGACAAATGCATAAAAGAATAATCATTTACAATCCACGTTAGTGGGCACACATGCGTAAGGGTAATCTGTAAGGACAACCACATAAGCAGGGCAGACAGAGCTGACAGGAGCAGCTATTTGTCACCGAGGCTCAGCCTTTATGTTCCTCAGTTGGCCATACATTTAGGGCGTTCATTATGGTCCCCATGGTAACCACCAAGAAAACACCTAGGAAACACACACAATAGGAAACATGACCCGTTTCCTATCATCTTGTTGACCCTCTTTCTCCTTACGGCGCTGAGAGTTCCGAGCAATCAGGGACGTGGCCGGTCACATCTCCACAGCAGCCCGGCCTGGTGCAGCTGAAACCGGTGTGGCTCAGTGGATAGAGCGTCGGCCTGTGGACTGAAGGGTCCCGGGTTCGATTCTGATCAAGGGCATGTGCCTTGGTTGTGGGCACATCCCCAATGGGGGAGAGGGGGGTGCAGGAGGCAGCTGATGGAGGTTTCTCTCTCGATGTTTCTAATTCTCTATCCCTCTCTCTTCCTCTCTGTTAAAAAAAAATATATATCAATAATAATTAAAAAAGGGCTGGTGTCAACACCAACGGTACCTCCTGGGTCTTCCAGCCGTGCACCGGCGCCGGGACCGTGCGGTCCCCATAAAGGATGACCGTTCACGCGGCGCACCTGGGACCGCGTGTGCCCGAACACCCGCGCACGGGAGAACAGCTCTCTGCCACGGAACCTTCCAGAGAGGCCGGGAGCTGGAGGCCGGCCAGCCTCCGTAACGGGAACCATGCGGGAGCGTGTGCCATGTCCGCCTTCGCACAGTAAGTTTCGTTTTGAAATATATCCGCCTCAGCTTGTAAAAACGTCAAAACCAAGACACCCTGTCACCGGCCCCGGGCGAGGGCGGGTCGGAAATGCACCCTGAAGAGCCGACCCGGCCTCCTCCGCGGCGATGAGTGACCCACGTCCACGCGGAGGACGTGCCTCTGGTTCCTCCACACGAGCCCGAGGCCACCAGGAGACAGGCGAGTTTCCGGGTTCCCGGTGGGTTAGGGATCGGACGGCCCCGCTCAGATCAGAGGAGAGCGCAGGAGGGTGGGGCGGAGGGAAGAGAGAGCCATCAGGTGATTTAGGACAGGCGAGGCCCATGGCGCCGCTCGGCTCCTCTCTGCACCCGGGCTGGCTCTGCCGAGGCCAGCCTGGCGCCCCCTCCGCACGGCCGGGACCCCGCAGCCGCCTCCCGCACGGAGGTGCCTGACAGCCGGACGCTCCCTGAGGCTGCAGAGCAAGGTCTCCCAGGAGCGGGACGGTGCTGCGTGGTGCTGGGTGCACCGCACGTCTCCCGGGTGTCTGGCCACCAGTGGGGGTCTTATTGGGGGGGGGGGGCAGGCTTGGTAACAGGATTCCTGCTGACGATGCAGGTTTTTATGCCAAACCGCCCTCCAGGGCTCCCGTGGCCTCTAACGGTCTGCTGTTTGCAGCGACAGCGCTCCGGCCTCCACGTCGGCCTCCGCCGGGGCGGGACGACCCGTCACACACGCTGACACGGCCACGGGTGACACAGAACCGTCCTCTGAGCGCCAGGAGGGAGCCGCTGGCTCTGACCTCGGGGCACAGGGTGGCACGGGGTGGCGCAGGGTGGGCGCCGTGCAGCCAGGCAGGGTTCTCCGATCCCCGGGCCACTGGGTGCGGCGGACGCGTGTGCAGGTTCTCACCAGAGGGATTTGTGGACCAGGGTGCCTTGTACTGTAAGCATGTTTTATTTTTTTATTTTAATCTATCTTGTTGATTTTTACAGAGAGGAAGAGAGAGGGACAGAGAATTAGAAACATCAATGAGAAACATCCATCAGCTGCCTCCTGCACATCCCAGACTGAGGATTGAGCCTGCAACCAAGGTACATGCCCTTGGCCGAAATGGAACCCCAGACCCTTCAGTCCGAGGGCTGATGCTCTATCCACTGAGCCAAACTGGCTGGGTTCCATTAAGTATACTTTAAACATGAGTTTTCTTTTAAAAAGATCATTAACTGACTCAATTCTTTCTCATCAGAGAGGAAGAGAGAGCGCGTGTCTGATCCCTCCCCGTGTTTCTGGCTCAGATGTGCAAGGCTCTTCAGCTCCACATGTGAGGGAGCCGCTCAGACCAGCCTCAGAGTCACTCCCCCCGCCCCCAGGAGGCCAGGAGTGCGGCCTCACCCCGCCCCGCCCCACCGCTGCCCCGTTTGCACAATTTGCATATCACTGGGACCAGGGCAGCTGTAATTGTACATTGGCTCACCTGCTTTCATCTGGGACTAGCAGCCAATCATGCTTAATAGCCTGTAATTCCCCCCTAATGAGGTACCTGCTCAACCCTGGCCTGCTGCAGGCTGGTGTGTGTGTGTGTGTGTGTGTGTGTGTGTGTGTGTGTGTGAGAGAGAGAGAGAGAGAGGACTCAGAGGGAAGGGCCCCGTGGGTGACCCTCCCTGCCAGACCCCGGTGGCTCCCAGCAGCCGCCCCCAGGACGGCCCGCAGACCTGTCCAGCCTCCGATGGAGCTGCTGACGCAGGTGCCAGTGGAGGCTCCGGAACGTGGGGCCACGGCTGTCCCCTGCTGCCTCGTCCACACCCCGAGATCCCCACTGCTTCCTGGGAGCTTGTCCCGGGCCCCCAGTCTCTTCTGCCCGTTTCTCAGTCCGTCTGGCAGCACTCACACACACGGGGAGTGGCCGCCGGGCTGACGAGGCTCAGGACTCCGGCACCAGGACTCCGACAGGTCCCGCCTCGCCACGAACGAGGAGCTGGACTCCGGGTGGACCTCCTTCTCCGAGGCTGCTCTCCGCACCTCCCGTGCCCGTGCCGCTAACGTCCTCCTCAGCTCCCGTCCGGCGCCCCAGCCGGTCCCATCTGGAACCGCGATGCTCGCACTGAGTGACTGTCGCTGGGGCCTCTCTCCTCCGGCCCTCCCCTGCTGGCCTTCCCTCCCTCCTTTTTCTCCCTGGTTCCAAGACCCCTCCTGGGTGCTCTGCTCCGGGGAGGGGTCTCCCACCCCAGCCGAGCAGGGGCAGGAGCCTGGGGGGCCCCAGGCCTGTTAGTTGAGAGTTCGTTGCAATGGTGAAGCCTTTCCCCACTTCCTGTTTTACAATCGACGTGACCTTGACGGCAGCGGTCTGAGGTCACCGTCTTCTCAGTGACGCCCTGGGACTCCTGGCCGCTGGGCCCTTCCCCCGCCCGGCCGAGTGTCCGGTCTTCCCGACCTCCGGCCGCTTCCCTTCCCGGCTGTTTGCTTTCTGCCCTCCGTCCACGGAGAAGCTGATCTAGACCTCCCGAGCTCCCCACACCCCACTTCCCCTCCTCAGGCGGGCGCTCGGAGAGCATGGCCTGGCCCCGGAGCCGCCTCCTGGATGGGGCTCTCTGGTCTCCGTGCCACGCGGCCAGGTCCCGGCCCTCGGCCTCCACAGTGAGCGCCAGCGGATTCCCAGGACGTTCGGATCTCTGTCCCCCAGGATGAGCATGACGTGGCCGCCCACACACCCGCTCCGAGCAGGCGGCGTGTCCACTCCTGACAGCAGGCTCCCTGGGGCCTCGCGGTGCCCGCCCCCAGACACCGGCCACGTCTGCCAGGACGGAAAGCAGCCGCCCACCACCTGGACGGTCGAAGGCAGGACTCGGAGGAGGAAATGTGCAGAGCCCTGTGACCGGCTCTCACACGCGTGTGCAAAGGCGCTTTGGATGGGGCATTTAAGGGCCCTCGTCTCCCAAGACCAGACCAGGCTCTCAGGGGCCTGTGTGTCCGGAACCCATCCCCACCCCCACCCCCGCCCAGAGCCGTCCAGTTATCTGGCCCATCGACTCCTGGGCCGGGACAGCGGTTTGCGAAGGTCACACGTGCTCCGGGCTGACTGGCCAGTGGGACGGACTCGGAGTCGTGCCTGCACCCGGGCACACGGGCACACGTTTCCACGCGTGTTGTGGCTGGACTCTACAGCTTCATCAGGCAGCACGCTGACCCACAGCGCTCAGAGCACCACTGGGAGGCAATTAAAACAATGGTCTTACCATAGGGTCAGGAGCTGCTGAGTCTTAGGAAGGAAACACACAGAACACCCATCAGGACCATCTTGGACGTGACTTAGCTACTGAGAAGCAGCAGCTCCGGGGAGTGCTGTAGGCTGTCCTGCCATCGGCCTCCCAGAAAAAGGGAGGAGGGGTCTGTGTTTCATGAACGATAAGGTGTCCTGCTGTTTTCACTGGAGCCGGAGCTGCACCCACTTCACGGGGGTCAGCCTGACCCTGAGAAAGTCACGTGGGGCCCTCACACCGCACTCTGCACGCGTCTTCAGGCTGATACCTGACCGAGAGAGAGCACGCCTAAACCCCTCCGCCGCTGTCTTCCACTCCCACGAACAAGGCAGGGTGGGCAAAAGTGGGTTAACAGTTGTTCGTGTGGAAAATGATACAATCCACCTAATAAAAAGTAACATGCTAATTGACCGTACCTTCACAACACCCACCAGCCAATCAGGAGTGAGTATGCAAATTGACCCAGCAAAGATGCCGGGTTAATTTACATATGCAGCGGAGTGGCTGAGGGTGGGGTGGGACACAGGCATTCCACTCCACCCCGGCCGCAGGCATCGTGGGAAGGTGGGAAGGCGGCTCCGGCCGGAGCGAAGGCAGTGCTGGCAGCCAGGGAAAGGCCCACTCCTGCACGGATCTTCGTGCATCAGGCCTCTAGTGATTAATAAGTGAGAAGGTAACAAGCCTGTGTTTTGTGAGATGACCACTGTGAGCCTCCTGTGGCCACACCCTGCATAGCCAAAGCGGGCGTCCACCAAGCTGCTTCGGGAACATCAACGCTCCTGCAATATTCCTACTCCGCAGGCTGGGGTAACCGATCGCTGAACCCAAACATATCGTGGCCCCCAATATGTCTGAAAAGACACACCTCTGTAACAATCA
This sequence comes from Pipistrellus nathusii, assembly GCA_963693515.1. Lineage (NCBI taxonomy): Eukaryota > Metazoa > Chordata > Mammalia > Chiroptera > Vespertilionidae > Pipistrellus > Pipistrellus nathusii. The sequence goes on along the minus strand of OY882861.1, from coordinate 1,201,246 downwards.
ACGTGTAGAGAGATACTTTTTCTGAATGTTTTAATCTGAAGACTGAAACCCTAACAAGCCAAAACACATGCGTTCCTTCAAAGAAAACAACTTTAGCCCGAGAACACAGGTCTGGTATGGACACCCAACGGGAGCGGAGAAGCGAGAAAGAGGGACCGCGTCACGCGAGCCGGCGGCCGGCGGCTGTGGCCAGCTCGCGGCTCCGCTGCGCACGGCGGTAACAGGCATCACCGCGGGCCAGACGGGCAGTTATGATATCAAACTGTCTGGGAAAAGCTGTGCAGACACGGTAATCAAATCCCCATCCAGGACTAATGGCCGGCGAGCGAGCCAAAAGGTGATTCATTCCGTTTTAAAATTAATTACAAAAGTCCTTGATTGTTTTAGGATGAATTACCTCCCTCCCTGCAGGTTTCCGGAGGCAGGCGCGGCGCTAATTACCGGTAACGATGACGTGTTTGGTCATCAAAGGGGCACGGCGGTAAACACGGCCGGCTGGGAGGCAGGTACCCGCTTCCTCCGAGCCAGGCGTCAGCGGGCGCTCACTTTCCCTCCCTGGGGGGCCCGGGGCAAGTTCGGGGGCCCCTGAGGAGCCCCTGAGACAGGAGGGTGGTACCGCCCACTTAGAGCACTGCAGAGGCAGAGGTCTCTAGTCTCCATCTTCTCCTTTGTTTTTAGCAATGTCATAGTCACAATGTCTTTTCTGCTTATATAACTTTAATAAAGGGCCCTGACTGGTTTTCTCAGTGGTTAGAGCAGCAGCTACGCACTGAAGGGTCAAGGGTTCGAGTCCCAATCAAGGGCAGGTACCTGGGTTGATTCCTGAGCCCAGTTGGGATTCGTATGGGAGGTAAGCAATCGAAATGTCTCTCTCACATCGATGTTTCTCTCTCCCTCTCCCTCCCTCTCTCCCTCCTTCCATCCTTCCTTCCCTTCTACGTGCACTAAAAGAGAAAAAAAAATCCTCAGGTGAGGATTAACAAAAAAAAATGCTTTAATTAAGAAAGGAAATACAAGGCCATTAAATACTGAGGTTAAAACTGCTTAAAACAACGGACTGCAGTCTCCCGCACTTATTTATAACGAGAAAATAATACAAACAATACTGACCCTGATAAGAGAGATTCTGGCAATCCAAGGACAACGTCAAGTTTTTCCAAATAAACAGGCCTTGTGAAAGGGACACGTTTTAAAGGGACCCCACGTTGGCAACGTTTTAAAAACCACAAATAAAGTTCGGCCAGTGCGTCCCTTTATGCTAGTGGTCTTCTAGCCGGCATGAGCAGTGATGTCGGCAGGCTTTTTATTTTCAAAACCCTTGAAGACAGACTCCGCCCAGTCCCATTGTCAGGCGCCCGGTGCAGGCTGCAGGCGGGGCGGGTCCCCGCTCCCCGCGGGAGGGCCCGGGCCGGAGACAGGCTGTGGGTCCGGGTCGGAGCAGCGGGAGCCGCGGAGCCGGCAGGAAGAGGCTGGCGAGCGCTCTTTTCGGGCTGATGAAAACCCAATCACTTCAGAACCAGAACGCATGACTAATTTTTAAAGTACCTAGTTTCTCCGAAAATAAGACATCCTCCGAAAATAAGACCTACTTCAGGTTTCCTTCTGAGTGAAATATAAGGCATCCCCCCGAAAATAAGCCCCCCCCCCCAGGCTAAACATGAGAGATCTGGTCCACTGATTCTGAAAGAAATGGAGTCACAAGAAATTCACCAGGAAATTCAGGAATTGGATTGTTATGATGATGTTCCAGAAGATGATGACGTGATTGTCACTGAATAAATGAGTAAATTCTTGATGCTGTAGGATTCACAGTTTGTCTGGTTTGTGTTGACAACTACCGTACTACCGTACTGTATACAGGTAATAAATGTCCTTTATGTTCATTTAACAATAAATGTGTAGCGTATTCTTCTTCATGGAAAAAATAGACGTCCCCTGAAAATAAGACCTAGCGCATCTTTTGGAGCAAAAATTAATATAAGACACTGTCTTATTTTCGGGGAAACAGGGTAGTCCAGAACACGGAATGGCCTTGTGCCATCACACATCTGGGTTCCAAAGTGGAATAGCTGTAGTGTTTGACTTCACAGAGCAGACCACATTCGGGAAATGGCTTTAGGTGCAGCTTTAAAAATAAGTGATCGCAGCGCGTCCCAACACAGTCACAGACACAAAGGTCAAGGTGCCGGCTCTCCTTTTAAATAGAAATTTATTCGAAGGATTCGTCATTGATAGCCAAGAGTATATTTGCTTGCTTTGCATTTTAAAATAAAAACTGGAGCCAAACCGGTTTGGCTCAGTGGATAGAGTGTCGGTCTGCAGACTGAAAGGTCCCAGGTTTGATGCCAGTCAAGGGCATGTACCTTGGTTAAGGGCTCATCTCCAGTGGGGGGTGTGCAGGAGGCAGCTGATCGATGTTTCTCTCTCATTGATGTTTCTAGCTTTCTGTCCTTCTCCCTTCCTCTCTGTAAAAAATCAAAATATATTTTTTAAAAATAATAAAATAAAAAATGGAATTAAAACCACAGGGAATGTAAATGTCTTACAAATAACTTTTTTTTTTTGGCAGAAAATGATATACTTTTAGGGTAGTCATTTTCTTGTTTGTTTTTTAAAATATATTTTTATTGATTTCAGAGAGGAAGGGCTAGGGAGACAGAGAAACATCAATCATGAGAATCATTGAGCCGCTGCCTCCTGCACGCCCCCTACTGGGGTCCAAGCTCGCAACCCGGGCCTGTGCCCTGACCAGGACTAACCGTCACCTTCTGGTTCATAAGTTGATGCTCAGCTGCTGAGCCAGGCCTGTCAGACTGGAGTAGTCATTTCTTAAGTGACATCGCACCTACTTAGCAATAAAAGAAAAGCATGAACACAGTATTTAAAATTTTTTTAATTAAATACCACTTTTTCAACTATAAAATAGTACCCTCTTCAAGCGCTAAATGCATAATTCTCAATCGCCTTAATGAAATTAATAAGATCATTTTTAAAGTGCATGTTTATGAGGTTTCAGAAAATATTTTCTCCTTATCCTTACTGTTTTATTTTTCTGTTTAGAATACACTGAACTTAGAAATATCTCCCAAAGTTGAAAAAAAAATGAATTTTTTATGAAGAATGATGACAGTATGGGGATCAGTAAACACGTGTGCAGTGCAGAGAGCTTTTCACACATGCAGGGCAGCGGGTCTCCCTGCGCCATGCGGCACCGACAGCCCCAGGGTCTGTGCCCACCGCCACTCGCTCTGGGTTTGGCCTGGCGGGAAGGAGGCACGCACGCCAGACGGTGCTCAGATCTCCGCACACCTGACGGCGGCCTCGGCCACCGCCGGGCCCTTAGGGGGAGCACGGGATTTACTGACAAGACTCGGCAGTGCCCTCAGTCAGGGACGGCAGTCACTCATTGTCCGGGCCGGCAGGCCGAGGATGACCCTAAGTGGGGGCAGTGAAAGGCTTAGAGAAGACAGGAGAAAGCTGGGTCTCGGTGGGACGCTGCTTCTCTGAGACACAGCGCCGAGGCCCACGAGCCCTGTCTTTATCTTACAGAAGACGCCACCCGGCGAAGGAAGGGCGTGGTTAAAACGTCATCCTGAGTTTCCATCCGACTCAGTCACGCCCACGTCGCTCAGGCACGTGGGCCGCGCGTTCCGTCCACAGGCTCTCGCTCACGCCACAGCTGCTGGCTCTCCCGGTGCCGCAGGCTCTCCCTCCAGGCTGGGACTTGCCCGTGCCCTCATCAGTCCGAGGCTCGAACCCGTCCACACGCTGTGGCCGCGCCCCACAACTCACCTGCCATTCCCAGGGACCTCGGTACGCTAGCCGCGCCCATCAGCCTGCCCTCCGTTCCCCTGCGCGCGGAAGCACACAGCATTCTATCCGCGGATTTCCAAAGCTGCAGGCCTCACAGCCTCTCCTCGGGGCGTTAGATTACCCACCCGAACCCCAAACCGTTAGTATCACAGAAGTCGTCTCTTTTAATCATCTGTTTTAACTGTTTCATCAATACCCATCAGGCAGATCAAGCATGCTCTGGTCGCCAGCGGAATGTCTACTGTCCATGGGGTGCATTAGCATCCGGCCGTGCAGGGCCACTCAGATGAGGGCATCGAGCCTCCCGTGGGAGATTAATGAAACTGCCACGGTTTTTGCAGCGTTCCCGCTTATTCACGTCCGGCTGAGACACCAGGAGAAGCTATTTTGCCAAACACCGCCCGGCACTAATGGCTGAGGCAGCCGGAGGCACGTGGCTCATCGACTCCCGGCGTCTAGACACATCAGGAGGTTGGTTCAAGCGAGTCTTTGCCAACACCAGGCGTGGCAAAGGGTTTCCGAACTGACAGCTCCCGTGGCCGCCAGGCGGAAGGTTACCGGACGGTGATGACGCACCGTGAGGGCACACATTGAATCCCCCAAAGGCCTGCCGGTCCCCGGGGTCCAGCAAACCCCACCGGGGCCAGCACCAGCGTGGAACACGTGCCGGCGACCGCATTCATTGGACAGGGGAGCCCGCGAACATGGAGAGGACAAAGACACAACTTCCGTTCCCGTCTCGTTCGGAGAACACGCGTGTGCAATCGGGGACACACCGGGCCCTGTGACGGTCACCGCTAGTGCTGTCTGGAGAGACGCCTGCCATGGCCATAGTCACATCCCGTCTCTAAGTCAGACCCCAGCAGCAAGCTCGCCGAGCGGTCGGAGTGTCTTCCCGGCGGTCAGTGCGTCCCCCCCATGCTGACAGCGTCGCGGTGCTGGGCTGTGTCGCTGCCTCGCTGGTTCTGGGAAGGCCTGTCACACAGACGGGAGTAAACACGTTCCAGGGCTGCGCGCTGGCTGCCGTCCGGGCGTGCTCCCGTAATTTATAAGCGCGTTTATTACCGTCTGTTTACAGGAGAGGATCTGGAAACGGCCCAGGACAGAGCGTGGACACGGAGAGCCGTGTGCACGCACAGGCACACGGGGGCCTGGCACACGGGGAGGCCTGCGACCCGCCGGCACCCTGGGGGAGCCGGACAGAAAGGGGGTGCAGAAGGGGAGAGGCTCCGGCAGACCCGGGGGCTCCGGCCTCCCGGCACCTCCACTGTCACCCCGCTCCCGGCCCCACCCCACACCGGGACACCCCTCACCTTTCCTCTCTCGGAAGCCGCTGAGCCGTCGTTCAGAGCACGGACTCCGCCGTCTACAGCCCGCCATGTAACGGCCATTCGTACAGAGTCTGCGCAACCATCAGTCTCCATAGCCGTTTTAGAGTGTTTTTTTTTTTTTTAATACATTTATATGGATTTCAGAGAAGAAGGGGAAGGAGAGAGAGAAAAACACTGAGAGAGTCCGGCAGACACCGCACGCACTGAGTAACTAAGTCATGGATTGGCTGCCTCCTGCAGGCCCCCTGCTGGGGATTGAGCCTGCTACCCAGACACGGGCCCTGACCGTGATCCAACCGACCTGCTGGTTCAGAGGTCAATGCTCAGCCACTGAGCCACCCGGCCGGGCTGGAATATTTTTAATCCCCCACCAGCAGGCATTTCCCTGTCTCTGATCGCACGAGCACACAGACACACACACACACACAGACACACACACACACACACACGAGGCGAGACTTCCAGGCCCATGTGAGACTCGGCATGGACGGGGCCACACTCCCAGCAGTGGCTTCAGTGGTCACGTTTGTGGAGAAGGTAACCAGGCGTGGAGACCGTTACCGATAGCAACGCCAGAGGTGCAGGGGGGAGGGACCTAGAGGACGTGAGGCTCAACCCCTCATTCTGCTGTGAAACCGGCACCGGAGGCGGGGGACCAGCGGCCGCTGGCTGGGTGTGTGTGTGTGGGGGGGGGGGGGTGCTCAGGCAGCACGCCGGCGAGCGATTGGATTGTCCAGGAATCACCTGCCCTGACGGGGAGAGGCCGTGAGGACCTGCTCACAGGTCAGACGGAGGCTTGGATAGAAGTAGCAGGTTCTGGGGTGAGCACATACAACAGATTTTAGGGGTTTTGGGGGTGCACACACACACACACACACACACACACAGGATCTGGGGGTGAGCACACACACTGAATGATATGACAATAACTTAACAAATTGGCAGAAAGTTCTGGAAAAAAGAATGTATAGCTTCACACACACAGAGAGGCTAGAAATCACTTGGGGGAGAGGTGGAATTTTAGGAAACGTGATTTACGCTCTGCCCGAAGGAGAAACAGAACCCTGGAAATCTCAGGGGGTGAAGTAACGTGCGATCTCCCGGGATGAAAGGTGTTTATGCAACTGAAAATTATCGCCGCCGTGGCCTCTCCTCGCTCCCCTACACGCCCCACACGCCTGCCTCGGTGTCCGGGCGATTCTAGGAAACACACGCTCTCCTCCCAGACTCTCCGGTCTCCCCGAGAACAAAACCCTTCGCCTGACGGCCGGCTCGCAGGTTCCACACGGCCGCCGCCGTTTACAACACCCGTCCGTCACGTCCTCCCCCCCCCCCCAGCTTGGCGTGTCCCCTGCTGTGTGGGAGTGCCGGGCGCGGGTGCCTCGGGGCCTCCCGGCCACGCCAGCCCACTCCCCCGCCCCCATGTCCGGGGACATGACCCAGAGGACCCCCTGGCAGGGAGCTGAGCTGAGGGCCCAGTGGCTGGAGGCGGCGGGGGGCGGGGGCTGAGGGCCGGGGGCGGGGTGGGGAGGCCTCCGAGCCAGGGTGTGGCTGCTCTCAGGCCGGACGCCACGGCAGGGGCACCATCCCCGGCCAGCTCCCACCTCCCCTGGGCCTGCTCCTCCCAGGCCGCCCTGGAGGCTTCAGGGAGGCGGCGGGACAGCCTCTGCACCCACAGGCGCGTCACCACTTCCTGTGTTTATCTCAGTGCGTGCGGTGTCTGCCGGACTCGCGCAGATTGCCACCCGCGAGTCTTGCACTTGTGGTTTAAAAATAAACTGATGTGAGAGGTGTGTGAAGCCCGATTAACAAGTATCCGCCGTGAGCAGTGGCTGGGTGCGCAAGCTCCGTTTTAAGATTAGGAATTCGCCCAGGCCAGTTTGGCTCAGTGGATAGGGCGGCAGCCTGTGGACCAAAGGGTCCCGGGTTCGATTCTGGTCAAGGGCATGTACCTCGGTTGCAGGCTCCTCCCCAGCCGAGGCCCTGGGTCAGAGCGCATGCAGGAGGCAACCTGTGGATATATTTCTCACATCACGTTTCTCTCTGTCATTCCCTCTCCCATTCTCTCTAAAAAATCAATGGAAAAATATCCTCAGGTGAGGATTAAAATAACAACAACAACAACAATAATAAAGAACAAAACCCCAGGGAGGCCGGTACCATCAGCCACAGTCTCCATAGAGCGGCCCCCCTCAGCCCCAGCACCTGCCCACACGTCCGCCCCCGGCCTGGCCAGTGCACCCCAGCCAGGGAGGGAAGCCCAGGGCTGCGTGGACACACACAGCCAAGGACACACACGTGGACGGCGCCCCCTCTAGGCTGGACGGAGACTCGGCGTCCCCGAGCACAGAACCAGGGCACCTGGCCGCTGCAGAGCTAGTGGGAACGCCGGGATCCCCCTGGGAGGCGGGTGGGGCCCTTTCCAGGCGATGCTCCCGGCACACACCTGAGTCCACCTCTCCGTAGGGGCCATCGGCAGCGTGACCACCGAGGAGCGCCTTTCCTCAGGCCCAGATCGGGACGTGCCCCAGGGGTTGGGGGACCCCTGGCCCCTAAGGCACACGGGTCAGGGCCCCGGGGGCGACCTGAGCCTCCGCTGCAGGACGGGCACGCGGACGGCACGCCCCTCGCTGGAGGGCGGGAGAATGAGTGGCCCAGCGCTTCGAGCACATGTGAAAATGTTGGCTAAGATCATCATTACTCCTTCCCTCCCTCTCACAGCGGCAGGCTGGGAACAGCACAGCTCATACGCCGCCCACGGCCAATGAAACAATGCGCGTTCCAGAGAAGGCTTACCAACAGCAGAGAGAGGGGAGGAGGGGAAAGGAGAGAGCGACGAGGAGGAGGAGCCACTGGGACTGCGGCTGGCCTGCTCGGTCGGCCGGTGCAGAGAGGACTGGGCCCCGTGGGGGGTGCCCCCGGAGAGTGCAGAGGGCTGCGTGGTAGGAAGAGCCCTGGGTCCCCAGAGCCGCCGGGGCGAAGGGATTGAGTGACCCGAAGCCCAGGCACACCCAGGACACACCTCTTCCTTCCACCCTCTCCACTCGACTATGAAGCCTTGTTCTCAGGTTTTACCTGGTCCAACGAGGTTCCATCAAAAACACGTTTAAGCAGGTACAGACGCGGAGAGCTCTCGTTCCCGAGTCCGTCTGCCCGCAGCCGGCACCCGGCCTCCCCGGCAGCCATCCCCACACCGCGGCGTCTGCAGGCGCGCCGCCGGGGTCCTGACCTCCTGGGCGTGAAGGTCTAGAATGTGGACTCGGCCGCCCTGGCCCGGGAGGGACCCTCGCACACGGGGGACGCCCGCGGGGAGCCCCCGGAGGCGGACAGGCCCACCCGGCGCTGGCGACAGGACGGAGAAGAGCCGCTGGCCAGGCCTCCTGCGGTGGTGAGTCAGTCTGGGGCCTGAAGGAGCTGCGAGCATCCGTCATTCGGACGGTAAACGTCAGTGCTCGGACCTTTGCCACGTCACAGAGAACCAGCAGGACGGCTCTCCCGGCCCCGATGCAGTCACCGCCGCCACCCAGCGAGGCACCGAGGCCGGGACACGCCGGGAAGACAGCCCCCACGGGAAGCACCCGCCCTCCCCAGGCGCCCGCGGCGGCCACTCAGGCTCCGTCCCACAGCGGCGGCCAGAACGAAAAACCCACCCAGTTAGGACAGAATACTGTGTGGGTTCACAAAACACATTTACTCTTAAGTAAACCATGGAATGTTTTATGTGAGGCTTTACAGCCATAATTACTTAACCTTGTATTTAGATTATCAGCCTAACTTTAATTTTATTGTTTTATATGATGATAGTGCATTAAGTTATATTAAGTTATACACTTAAGCTCGTATAAAATGTGGTGAGTGATGAGAACAGACTAAGGAGGGGCCTGCCCCCTGGAAGTGTACAACTGACTGTAGTTTGTCCTTTTTTAAAAAAAAAACTATGTCTTTGCTGATTTTTAGAAAGAGAGGAAGGGGAAGAGAGACAGAAACATTGATGAGAGAGAAACGTGGATCGGCTGCCTCCTGCACGCCCCCTGCTGGGAATGGAGCCTGCAACCTGCACTTGTGCCCTACTTGACCGGGAATCGAACCAGGGACCTCTTGGCTCATAGGTCGATGCTCAACCCCTGAGCCAGCTGCCTGGGCTCCTGTCTGTCTTTCAATACGTTATGTTAGCTTTCTGATATCTAACCACAACAACGCCTGGACCTGGATGGGTGGGTGTGAGCATTATTCACACACGTGTGCACGCTGGCACACCACACGGCTGGTGTGAGGATTAAACGATGACCTCACACAACACGGAGCAGACACTCAACAGCAAACCGAGAAATCAGGACGGTCTGTTAGTCGATGTGATGGGAATGTGCGGATTCTATTTCACGGTTTCTATTCAAACGAAAGCCTTTCTGACCCACGCTTCAACGCAGTGACAAAGAACAGACGGCACCCCGTCTCCGAAAGGCGGGCCCGGCCGCGGAGTGAGGCCCCGGTGAGAAAAGGAGTCTGTGAAGATCGCTTTCCCGGGGCCAAAACACTGCATTTTTGGTTGACATCTTTGTTAAAAGACAGAGCATTCTAACAGGTCCCGGTCCATAACTCAGCACGCGGAGAGGACCTGAGCGAACAGGAAGACGGGGTGGTGTCTGGGTCCGCCCTGGGCGGGCGCGGCCCTGGCAAACCCTCCGGACAGAAACCCATGGCCCGCGGAGCCGCACTGCTGCCCCCAGAGGGTCCTGCACTCCCGGCGTCCAGCGCCCCCCACTGGCAGGTCTTAGCATCTGCGAGGTGCGCTTCCCCAGGAGCTTCCTCCGATCACAGCGGCCATCCTCCTCCTGCAGCCGCTTCAGAAACATACCTCAGCACCGACAGGCACCGGGCACAGGCACCGGGCACAGGCACTGGGCACAGGCACCAGGCACAGGCACCGGGCACAGGCACCGGGCACAGGCACCAGGCACAGGCACCAGGCACAGGCACCGGGCACAGGCACCGGGCACAGTGGGCCCCGCAGCCGCCAGGCCTCCAGCTCGGAAACTGGCCGTGCATCCTGGGCTGTGACATCACGCGACGAGGAGAGCCGTGGCTCTGCGTCCATCTCCCCACCCCTGAGCCCCCTGCACGGCGGCCGCTCCGGCCAAAGGCCAGCCCTTCAGGGGAGCTGTCAGCCGCCCCTTGTCACTCCGCCCGGACTCCCTGCACAGGCTCTGTGTGAGGGCTCAGCCCACAGATGAGAACTGACCGGAGACAGGCGTGGGGTGGCGGTCCCCACACTCCCACTGACCACCCCACAGCCGGGGCGCCAGGGAGAAGCCGCGTCTTGGGGGCGGGGGTGTCAGGAGGGTGGCGGGCGGCTGGCCAGGCCGGGAGACGCACTGCAGGCTGCAGGCTCCCACACCGTCACACAGCCAGTGGCCTGGCACCCTGGGACCCACCCTCAGGTCCCGAGACCGCAGGACAGCCAGCCTGGGCCCAGCGCCTGCACAGATGGGGCCGCTAACGGGGCAGGAGCCTCCTGGCTCAGCGGTCCTGGGACCCGATCTCCCGAGTGGGAGCAGGCGGCTCAGCCAGCTCCGCGGCGCAGACTTTCTCTGGAAAAGACCCAGAGGCTGGGACGGATGGGGTCTGTTCCAATTCCCTTCTCTCTTCTCTCAGGAGGAGGTGCAACAGAAGGAGTGACCCGGCGTCCACGTCCGCCTCAGCCCCAGCTCCCCTCACACAGAACCTTCCGTCTCAGCCCCCCTCTCGCTCAGAACCAGGGCCTGGCCTGCCGCCCCAGCCACACGGTCAGTGGTGGCCCCGTTCGGGGGGGGGGGGGGGGGGGAAGGGGGCAGGGCTGGCCCCGGGGCCGGGGTGCTGGTTCTCAGCGCCTGCGGCTCGGCAGGCCACCCAGCGGCCACGGGCGGGCCTCTGGCAGGGGCCGCGCTGAGCTCACTGCTGCGGCAGCGCCGGGGCGGGAGCTGCGGAGGCCGCACCGGGCGGAGAGGCCCCTCTGAGTCCCAGTGAGGCCTCGCGGTTCAGACCTGACTGCCGGGCCAGGGTCTGAGCACGCGTCCTCCGGCTTTAATAAAGTCCACGACAGGAGGAGCTACCTCAGTGACAGACAGAACCCTCTCTCCCGGGGCCGCTCGGGGCCGAGCTGAGCTCACTCACTGCTTCAGCGCACGGGGCGCCCGCGAGGAGGGACGGCCCCCGGTCTTCACAGGCTCCGGGACACCGGGTCACCTACGCCGTGGACGGTCTTACCGCCTCATCATTCCCTCATCCCATTATTATCCCGGCACGACACTCCCCCACCCGCTCCTTCGTCTTCCTGCAGCCTGGACAGGCTACTCACGCTGGGCCCGCAGGACAGGACCGGCCCACGGGTGTGGTGGCACAGAGCGGAGCAGGCGTGGGACCGGCCACGGCCACGGGACCGGCCACGGCTGAGCACACGGCCCGGGGATACGGTGCAGCGATGAATGCGTGTGGGCTGGGGAGTGGGGTCAGTGCTTCTCCACAAACAGTCTGATGAGCACGGGGTTATTTCACTTTGTTTTCTTTTTAGTGACTGCGTTGAGCGAGAGAGAGATGAGTTGTTCCGTGTATTTGTGCACTCACTGGTTGATTCTGACCAGGGGTCGAACCCATAACCTTTTAAAAAATATTTTATTGATTTTTTACAGAGAGGAAGGGAGAGGGATAGAGAGTTAGAAACATCGATGAGAGAGAAACGTCCATCAGCTGCCTCCTGCACACCCCCTACTGGGGATGTGCCCGCAACCAAGGTACGTGCCCTTGACCGGAATCAAACCCGGGCCCCTTCAGTCCGCAGGCCGACGCTCTATCCACTGAGCCAAACCGGTTAAGGCCAAACCATAACCTTGAACCACTGGTACGATGCTCTGGTCAGCCGAGCTACCTGGCCAAGGCCTCGACCAGTGCTGGTTTAAAACATCTGGTGGCCAGCCCACGTGGCTCAGTGGCTGAGCAGCAACCCATGAACAGGAGGTCACAGCTGGATTCCGGGTCAGGGCACAGGCCCAGGTCACAGGCTTGATCCCCAGTGAGGGGCGTGCAGGAGGCAGCCAACTGATGACTCTCTCTCTTCATTGATGTTTCAATCTTTCATTCCCGCTCTCTTCCTCGCTGAAATCAATAAAAAAATATTTTTAAAAAGCCATTTAGAAATTGTATTTAAAATCCCCTCCACTCAGCCACACGGGAATGCCTGCACAGTGTATCAGACACACACCCTCTAACACGCCCACTCCGGGCCTCCATTCTCTCTGGAAGGTTTTCACCAGGAGAACGGTGCTGCTGGCTCAGAAACCACGGCTAACAGACCCAAGAAGAGGCTGGTGGGTCTCGGGCGCAGCTGTCCGCACCCCGAGAGGCCGGAGGCCCTGGGTACCACCCACGAGCCTCATCGCCGGACACTTCCGACCCGCCTGGGTCAGGTCTAACGACCACGTGGACATGTCATCTCTTCGGAACGTGCCGGCTTAAAGTAATCCTGTCGGGGGCTCTTGAGCGCTAGGATCCCGTGAACACAGCCCGCCAGGCTCCGGAGCCCAGGCGGTGCCTCCTGGCCTCAGAGAGACCGGAGACACCCGGGCGGTGAGGGGCTGAGACACGGCAGTGCGCGTGTGCAGGCCTCGGGACCGGTGCGCACGCGTCGCCTGGCAGTGTCCTCTGGCCTTCGACTGCGGGCGCCTTACCGTGCGGCTGCTGACCTCTGCCGACAGGCTGGGGAGCACAGAACATCACCCCACTCCGCCACGCGTCACAGGCTCAGCCTGACACTCTGAGAAACGGGCGTGGTGATTGGCCACAACATACACGCTCGCCCCTGAACCAGGAGCAAGAATCAGAACGGGAGAGAGAGGAGGCCACGCTGTCCCTCAGTAACACACACGGCCCCTCAGCGGCCACGCGGCCCCTCGGCGGCCCAGGCTGTCCCACGAGCCCTCCTTCCGGACCAGCCTGGGCCGGGAGCCGCTGGGGAAGGGCAGCGGGGACCGGGGAGCTCAGTGTGTGGCGGGAGCCTGAGCACGGGAGCTGGACAGCACGCGGCTGGCTGGCAGCGGGCAGACTCCGGGGGTTCGGTCACCGCGGGCAGGACGTCCCCCTGCAGGCGGCAGTGACGGTGCCGTGGGGCCAGGTGAGGGCCGGCAGCCGGACTGGGAAGGGAGCCGAGGCCGCATCGCCCAGAGAAGGAGCTCGGTCAGCCGGCCCCTGGCCCCGGGCGCCGGCCCGGCCTCTGCAGACACACGGTCCTGGCCGGCCGCACGCAGGCCCGTTAACGCGGCGGTAATTACCGCTCCCCGCGGCGGCATTAACCCCTTTCATCGCGCCCGTCCGCGGCCGCGGCCGCGGCTGCGGCGGGAGGTTAATCGGGGCAGGAGCTCCTGGCTCCGCTCAGCCGCCCGTCCAATCGGACGCTGGGCGCTGGGGTGCTGGTAAGAAAGCGGCAGCTCGCCACGTCGATGGTCACTGTTAATGGGGGGGGGGGGGCCCATGACCCGTCATTATCAGAAAGCAGGGATGACCTCCTCCATCCGGGTCTCACCACCTCCCGCCCTCACCCTCCCCTGCAAAATGGAATCACTTACTTTCGGTAAATCCTCACCGGGGATATTTTCCCATCTTTTTTTTTTTTTTTTTTTTTTGACAGTGGACAGGAGGAAGTGGTGGGGAGAGGGAGAGGGAGAGGGAGACATCGTGGTGGCCTACTGACTGCATGTGCTTGACCGGGGCCTGGATGGAACCCGTGGTCCAGGTGCGACCCTGCAACCCTTCAGTGCTCTAACCACTGAGCAACCCACCAGGGCAAAATGGAAATAACTTTACAAAAATGAGCTGAAACCCCGGGTCCTCCTGTTGGGCTCCCACCTCAGGGGAGGACAGGAAGGGCTGCTGCCACGGCGAGGCTTGGCCATCGGCCGACCTCAAGCCCCTGCCTCAGGCCCTGCAGCCTCCACTCCTCCTCCTGCCCTCACAGCCTCCCTGGCCTCCGCAGCCTCCGCAGCCTCCGCAGCCTCCGGAGCCTCCTCAGCCTCCTCAGCCTCCACAGCCTTCTCAGCCTCCCTGGCCTCCTCCCTCCTCAGCCTCCAGAGCCTCCGCGGCCTCCACAGCCTCCTCAGCCTCTGCAGCCTCCTCGGCCTCCTCAGCCTCCTCGGCCTCCTCGGCCTCCACAGCCTCCTCCGCCTCCGCAGCCTCCGCAGCCTCCCTGGCCTCCTCCCTCCTCAGCCTCCACAGCCTCCGCAGCCTCCCTGGCCTCCGCAGCCTCCGCAGCCTTCTCAGCCTCCCTGGCCTCCTCAGCCTCCGCAGCCTCCTCAGCCTCCACAGCCTCCGCAGCCTCCTCAGCCTCCGCAGCCTCCTCAGCCCCCACAGCCTCCGCAGCCTCCGCAGCCTCCACAGCCTCCGCAGCCTCCCTGGCCTCCGTGGCCTCCGCAGCCTCCGCAGCCTCCTCAGCCCCCACAGCCTCCTCAGCCCCCACAGCCTCCTCAGCCCCCACAGCCTCCGCAGCCTCCGCAGCCTCCTCAGCCTCCGCAGCCTCCTCAGCCTCCGCAGCCTCCGCAGCCTCCGCGGCCTCCCTGGCCTCCTCCCTCCTCAGCCTCCAGAGCCTCCGCGGCCTCCTCAGCCTCCGCAGCCTCGCAGCCTCTTCAGCCTCCCTGGCCTCCTCAGCCTCCGCAGCCTCCGCAGCCTCCCTGGCCTCCTCAGCCTCCGCGGCCTCCCTGGCCTCCTCCCTCCTTGGCCTCTCTCTTGCCTAGGCTGGTCCCAGTCCCCAAGCCAAGCCCCCCAGGTGTCCCCAGGCCGCCTTGTCCTGCCAAAGCTCATCAAATCAAACCCCTTTTTGAGAGGAAACGGCGCCCTCAGACCACGCCCACTGCGCCACCCTTCGCAGCCACAGGGCACGCAGCCGTGGGACGGAGGGTTCTGGAAGGATGGGCGCAGACGCGTCAGGCGGGCCTCGAGGCTGAGATGTGGGCTCAGGGCTGGGGACCGGGGACTGGACTCGGGGGGTCGCTGAGAACACGCTATCGGCAGCACCGAGCGGAGCTCTCCTTCGCCACCTCAACCTTGGAGCCAGCTCTCCTGGCGCCCAGCCACACGCCAGGCCACACTCAGAGCCACACGCCGGACCACACGCCAGGGCCACACGCCAGGCCACACTCAGAGCCACACGCCGGACCACACGCCAGGGCCACATGCCAGGGCCACACGCCAGGCCACACTCAGAGCCACACACGGGACCACACACGGGACCAAACACGGGACCACACGCCAGGCCACACTCAGAGCCACACACGGGACCACACACGGGACCACACACTGGACCACACACCAGGGCCACACGCCAGGGCCACACGCCAGGGCCACACGCGGGGGCAGGGTGTTCGCTGCATCCAGATGCCCACTGAGACCAAACAGCACCAGGTGGCCTGGCCCGGGGGGCTGGGCACACACGGCCGCAGTGGCCTGGGGCAGGGGGGCCGCTGCCTGAACCCGCACACCGCGGCCCCCAGCAGCTCCCGTCCCCCTGAAGGAAGACGTTGGGTTCTGCCTGTCCCCACGGCATCAGGCCCGCCGTCCCCTCCCCTCAGGACGAGTTACCAAACCTCCGGCAATAAGAGGGTGAGTTCTGGAAATGTGCAAAAATGACGTCAGGGTCCTCTCCTCCCTCTCAGGGTCCCAGGCCGCGGTCCGGTGAGCGCTGGGGCGGGCGCAGGCGGAGTGCGGGTGTCCAGGCTGTGCTGGGCAGGTCATCTCACTGTGGACGGCATGCAACCTCACCCGGCTGCCCGGCGTGCACGTGTGCTTCCGTGCGGTCTCCGAGTTCAGTCTGTGGAACGCGTGGCCGTGTGCGGACGTGGGCCCCTGAGGTTCCCACCCGCCGGCCTGTCACACCCGCTCGCGTGACTCACCAAACGCCGCCCCAGACCAGGCCCCCCGGGGCTCCCCGTCAGCTCTCCTGAACAACGGCCGCAGTCGCCGTCGCAGGCACCTCCGACTCCCGAAGCGTGGGCCAGGGCGTGACCGCGGTCCACGGAACAGCCCCGGGACGGGAGGGCAGCCCGGGCCGGCCGCTGGTACTGGAGTGAGTCTGCGCGGTGCCGGGGGCACAGGCCGTGTGGGGCCCGCTGTCGGCTGGCACCTGGTCCCTCACCCGGGACCACATACACACAGTGAAACGTGAAGCACACCAGTCCCACAGAGGGGAGGGGAGGGCGGCGGAACCACACGGTTTTCTCCAGGGACACTGGCCATACCGCAAGGACAGGGACGCGGGGACACCCGTGAGCACATGCCCCGGACACGTGAGAGAGGGCGCCAGCACCACGCCCTCCACAAAGCCAGGCCCTCTCTGCATCATCAATGGTTCTCTCTCTCTCTCCCTCTTCCTTCCTCTCTGGAATCAATAAAAATACATTTAAAATAAATAAACTATTACGGAAACCGGTTTGCTCAGTGGATAAAGCGTCGGCCTGCGAACTGAAGGGTCCCGGGTTTGATTCTGGTCAAGGGCATGTACCTTGGTTGTGGGCACATCCCTGGTTGGGGTGTGCAGGAGGCAGCTGGTCGATGTTTCTCTCTCATCGATGTTTCTAACTCTCTATCCCTCTCCCTTCCTCTCTGTAAAAAAAATCAATAAAATATGTTTAAAATAAATAAACTGTCTCAGTGACAGCGACCCAGGTGTGACAGCCGCACTGCCCACCTCCCGCCTGATAACACCCCCTCCCCTGGGGCTGAGGGGCCGGGGCAGCACTGGGACCAGCATAGTCCCAGTAAGAACGAGTTCCAGGGAATGGCCGTCCTGCACTCTGCTCTCCCGGGGGAGCCAGGACGGCGCGGACTCGTGCCCAGCGCTCCACCACGACAGCGGCGCCCGGCATCTCCGGGGAAAGCAAACTCTCTCTACGTCCGGCATCGCCGCTGCTGGGAGGGACGCTCCGCCTCACAGGGAGGGCAGCGCACCCCTCCTGCCCCCTCAGTCCCGCAATCGCACAGCCAGGCTGTGTCCCCCTCCCCGCTTCCACCCCTGATCACACAGCCAGGCTGTGTCCCCCTCCTTCCCCTTCTATCCCCCCACCCCTCTCCATCCCCCAATCGCACAGCCAGGCTGTGTCCCCCTCCCCGCTTCCACCCCTGATCACACAGCCAGGCGGTGTCCCCTTCCTTCCCCCTCTATCCCCCCGGATCGCACAGCCAGGCTGCACCCCGGGGTGGGGGGTCCCTGGGGGCTGGACTTGGTGAGACAGAAAAGGCTTCGGGGAAGGGAAGGCCCCGGCTCCGCAGTACGGAGGCCCTGCTGACCGGCCGCACCAGCGCCCCGCAGGGCTGGGTCTGACCTCCCAGTCTCGTTCCCCTCGTTCCCCAAAAAAAAGAGCTCCCTGGCTTATTAGCACAGAACTCATTAAAAGCCGTTATTAATGCAGTGAGAACAGAGATGTCTCAACTTGAGCTTTCATTACCGAACATCAAAGTCGATGTAAAAACAGGGGAAATGGGTGTTTTTTATTGCCCCGAACAGGCAGAAACGTGCACTTTGACACCTGACAAGTCTCTACCCACGCACGTCAATAAGGCGTATATTTGGACTGGATTTTCCGATGGCGCTGACAAGTGCCATTTTACAGGAAGCCGGTCCAGACCGAGGACAACGTGAATCTCTACATGGAACAAAGAAAGGGCATTCTTCACAGTGATGTTTCGAAAAACCAGGGCACTTGTCTGGGCCCAGGAACCTGCTCTGCGTAGCACTGATAACAGAACCAGCAGCGAGGGCACGGCGGTGCACAGACCTCGGCTCCCTGGCCCACCGCGCGGGCTCTCTGACGGGCAGCCAGTCTTCTGCAGCGTCTGTCCCTCCAGCGCCCACGCCCCGTTCCTCGGCCGGCGGCCCCGGGGACCCTGCCTGGCTCCTCTCTCACCGTTCCTTGCTCTCCGCGTGGGAACCGTACACAAGCCGCCTGGACAGTCCACGCGGGAAGATGCGGACTCGCCTTGGGGCGGACAGCTGGTTAGTCACAACCACAGTCTTCGCACATCGCTCATGACAAAGTCTAGGTGTTAACATGATACTGTCCGGCCCTCTCCAGGTCATTCCACAGTCCACAGAGCGCCGGCCCACGGGGCTTCCCGGCCTCACTGGTCACGGATGAGGCAGTCCCAGGGGTTGTATGAGCTTCCCGCCACGCACCGGCCCGGCCCGCCATCACCATCGCCGTCACCAGCATGGCTTCTTCCACACCTCAGACCCCCCCGCCTCCGTCCTCCCAGGTCCCTGCTGTTCCATTTGCAGTAATACGAGGGGACGTCCTCTTTAGCCTGGTCATGCACGTCTTCCTGGCTGTGAGGCGGGTGTTCACTTGACTTTCTTACCTTTGCCTGTTAAAATGTATCAAGCCCTGGCTGGTGTGGCTCAGCAGATAGGGCGCCGGCCTGCAGACTGAAGGGTCCCAGGTTTGATTCTAGTCAAGGGCACCTGCCCGGGTTGCGGGCTCCATCCCCAGTAGGGGGTGTGCAGGAGGCAGCCAATCCATGATTCCCTCTCAGACGGATGCGTCTATCTCCTCCTCTCCCTTCCTCTCTGAAATCAATAAAAAATGGAGGTATTTTTTTTAAGTGTCAGTATCCACTGATGACAACCTTTGCAGCTTGCTTCCTGGAAGGAATATGGCTCAGTGTTGAAGTCTCCTTTCTATAGAGTAATCTAAAGAATCTTCCCTAAAGTAGTCTCGTAGTCGGTAATTTATGTGACTTGATTCTCTGTACTCCCCAGGGACAACTTTCCATGTTTGTGATAGAAATTAAGTCTTCGTATTTCCTCCCCATAATCACGCTGTGCTGCTTCTGGCAGACACAGACCATTCGTTTAAGCTCCATGCAACTCAGGAACATGAACCAGAGAGGGTTCCGCCGATGTAGAGACCAAAGCCGAGGCTGCAGAACCTTTTCAGGACGCCTCTCCTGACTCCTCCGGCCTCACTAGAGAAATCAGGCAGGAAATGCCAAACCACTCAAAACGGGGTGTGTGTGTGTGTGTGTGTGTGTGGTGGGGGGGGGGGGGGGGAATCCACACACGCTTGGTCTGTTAAGAAAAAAAGGCAAACACCCTCGTGTCTGTGTCTCAGGTCTCCGTTCTGGGCGGGCCAGCGAGGAAGCCTCGTCAGCCCAGCTTTCCCGGAGGAACCACAGGTGCCTGTCCGCAGACACTATGTAATGACAATAATGATAATAATTGCCCTAATGATAATAGCTAACGCTTATTGTGCTTTTCATCTTCAAAGCGCCTCCCTGACGTTAGCTCTGTGTCTATCCTCACATTCGTTTAAATCGACGAGTGTTTTATTCGCTCTGTGAGCGGCGGAATGTGCGGTTAAACTGAGTTTTCTGTGGCTAAATAAACAAACAGCGAGAGGAGCAGAGGGGGGGACGGTTAATGACACGCTGACCTTTTACAAAACTCAAGCGGAAACACGGACCCAGAGGGCGGCCTTCGCCGCACGTCACTCAGGGCACACGGTGTCAGAAAGGCCCGGGAAGAAGCAAAGTCATGCTTTCCTTCGATGGGCACAGGAAGGAACGGGTAAATGTAAGAAGCGTTCAAGCCTTCTAAGTGTCACAGAGGTAATATGCAATTCCGTTCGTTACAAAGCGCTGTGTTTTATCCAGGGAACCCACGGCTTCAAAACCACTCCCGCCTGCTCCCGGAGTCTCCTGTGACAGCCCCCTCGCCTGGAAGACAGGAGCGAGCTGGGCCCCGGCCGCAGGCGGGAGCTCCGTGCCGTTAGCGTGCAGGTGCCTTACAGACACCTGCGAGGTGTCCCGCTCTCGGCGCCCCGCGGAAGGGAACGCCCCGCGGAAGGGGTCAGCACACACCCGCCCCCCACTCGGCAGGAAGCTGACCTCCAGGCCCTGACGGTCCCCCCAGGAGGGAGCCGCCTCTCACGCGGCCTCCGGGCGAGCGTCCCCGGGGCGTCAGCCGCCGCCCGCGAGCCCACGCCAGCCCCGCCGCGGCCGAGGCGGGTCGCGCTCCCTGGAAGACGCGGGAGGTGAGAGTGCAGGGGTTCTGTGATTGTTGTTTTGCCAACACACACACACACACACACACACACACACGTTCGCTCCACATGCAGGAAGGAATGCCACGTGGAGCTGAGGGTTCCGTGTGATGCACACACGGCTTTGCATTTCCTAATCAAAGCTCTGTCGTGGAAAAGCAGACCCCGGCTGCTTACAGAGCTACCACAAAGGAGCGGCTCCCTGCCACGCAGAACATAAAATAAAATTTAAAAAAATTAAACTAGAGGCTTTGCATTTACCGACAACACGGCCCCGTCCAGCATTTCCGACCTCCGCCCTCCCTCTGGCCTCTGCGGGAAGGGGAAAGTGCACAGCGCAGGACTATTTACGGGTAAACAGTGATCACGGTGAAGCGTAGTAGTTAAGTAACATACAGGCACACCGGCACAGTCTCCAGAGAGCGTACGGACGAACCAGCGAGAGCAGACGGAGCAGGGAGAACTACATGAACAACGCAGTCCTACTCACCAGGCGCCGAGCGCTGGGAGCGTGGTTCAGAAACACGGACGTTCATCATCCACACAACACAGGCTCCACACAGCAATGTTCACAGCACGGCAGGGGCACCTCATGTCTGGAATCCTGCCGCCCAGAGCCCGCACTCCCTGTCCATCACACGGCTACTGCACGGCAACAGGCAGACGTGCGATCACAAATCGGCACCTTCCCTCGGACATTCGACTAGATCCGCGGTCGGCAAACCGCGGCTCGGGAGCCACAGGCGGCTCTCTGGCCCCTGGAGTGTGGCTCTTCCACAAAGCACCACGGCCTGGGCGAGTCCATTTTGAAGAAGTGGCGTTAGAAGAAGTTTGAGTTTAAAAAACGTGGCTCTCTGAAGAAATTTCCATCGTTGTGCTGTTGGTATCTGGCTCTGTGGACCAATGAGTTTGCCGACCGCTGGGCTAGACTCTAGTCACCAGAGGCTGGGCTTCCCAGGAGCCGGGAAGCAATCGCGTCATCCGACTCAGACCCGCGTCACGCCTACGCCGCCCAGTGCCCATCCTCACTCGCCCGTTAGCGGGGACACGGCCGTGGCTAGCGCGGGGCCGCTGAGACGGCTCAGCAGGTCTGGGCGGGAAGTGGACGTGTCCAGTGGGAGGACACCGCTGGGAGGAGCTCCCTCCCGCACGTGGACAAACGGGCCCTTTCAGGGGCCGCTGTGAGGACACTCGGCCTCTGAGCAGCCGGCGGGAAGGGCCTCCGGGCGGCGGCCGCTGTGCGCGGGGACACAGGGCCGCCTTCGCCGGCCTCTGCAGTAACCGCCTCCCACCCCACCTCCCACCCGGCACCGCGCCACGGCCCGCAGCGCGGACATTAAGATAAGGGCGGTGCTCCCACCGGAACCGCGCCTGCAGCTCCGGGGCCATCGGTGTCACCGCTACACAGCTCACGGGACATACTTCATCACACGCGATGCTGTCCGAGCACCTGACACGCACGCGTGTGCTGCATTACACGCTCCGTCATGACCTCGTCCTAACACTCTGGGCAACACGCCGGCCAACCAGAAACTGGGCCGCCCCTCGGACGCCGCCACCACCGCGCCGCCCGCCGGAGAGCACGCTGAGCCGGGAAGCGCCGGCCGGCCGGACAGACCGGAAAGGCTGCTCCCATCGTAATTACTCGGGTCCCCAGGCATCGCTCACAGCCTCCGCGGAGGGCTCCGGCGCGGGGTGGCCGGGCCTCAGGGAGGGCTTTCCCGCCCCAATCGCCTCCGTGCGCCACTGCTGGCGCCCAGGACGGGCCCAGAGCGCCGTCCGAGCAGTGCGGCCGCTCACGACGGAACCACGCCTGGCCTCCCGCGGCGGGGAGAGGGGGTCCCCACCCTCGGGGGGGGGGGGGGCAGACGGGAGACGTGGGCGCCTCGGCTTCTCGGCACGGAACACAGCAAAGCACAGCCGCTCCCACCAGCCCCCGCCGGGAGGGGGCGCAGGCTCGGAGGCGGCGCACCCCGGAACGGGACGGGAGGGCGGGGGGCAGGGGGCAGGGGGGCAGGGGGCAGGGGGGCAGGGGGGCAGGGGGCAGGGGCCCTCCTTCTGCCAGGCCAGGTGGGGGTCTGTGACATCACTCGCGGGCCCCGCCCATTGTGCCCTCACAATCAGCTGCTGGGTGTGGGCAGACACTCAGTGAGCCCACCCAAGGCCCCGGCTGGCCTTCCTGGGCCCGCGGGCCGGCGTCCCCCACCCCGCATGGAGGCGCAGGCCGCCTGCCCCCTGCCACCGCGCTCAGACTAACACCCGCTGCCCCCGAAGCTTCCGCCCCGCTCCCACGTCTGGGCCCGGCCCCGAGCACCTGCCGCCCTCACGTCCTCCCGTGCTTCTGCGCGAGGGTGCAGGCTGAGAGCGGAGCTGAGCGCGGAGGATGGGGGGCTTGCCCCATGTGACCCGCGTGTGCTGGCTCTGGACCTGCGGGAGCTTCAGCGTGCAGCCCGCCTGGTCCCGGAGCAGGTCCACCGCGGGCAGGCAGCGCCGCGAGTCCCGGAGGGACCAGGGCGCCCCCCGAGGGCGAGGGCGGGCGAGGCCGGGGACCCACGGGCTCCCGCCCCCCAGGAGGAGTCCCGCAGGCCTGCGGGGGAGCCGCGCGGACCAGGGGCAGCGGCCCTCAGGCAGTGAGAAGGTGAGTCCGGACTCCGCGGACAGGGCGCGGTGGCCTGGCTTTCCGGGGCGCGGCCGCGTGGAGGAAGCGGGGCGGCGGCAGGCGGCAGCCCCGGACGTACCTCCTGGGCAGAGCGGGCGGCCGGCTTGTCCTGGTGGCTGGCGAGGATGAGGAAGGGCAGCGTGCAGAGCTGCGGGTGCTGCAGCGCGGCGTGCAGCTCGCTGCGGGCCGTCTCCAGGTCGCCCTCGGAGGACGCGCTGTCCAGCACGAACACCACGCCCTGCGAGCCCTGGTAGTAGCGGCTCCAGTACTTGCGGATGTGGTCGGCCCCTGCGGACACACGGACCCGGTCAGCCCCGTCTGCCGCCCGGCCGGCCGGGCTCTCACACCCACGCAGGGGCCCGCGGGCGGGACGGGGAAGGCACTGGGACCGGAGGCGGACGGGGGACACACAAGCCTGAGGTCCCTCCCTGCGCCCCTGCTGTCCACATGGGAGAGAACAGGACGCCCGGCCTGGACGCTGAGGATGCTTTCAGATCTGCCCGCGTCCCGCCGGCCGGAGCACACACCACCCCCCGCCAGAGCGGCCGGCAGCGGGGCGGGTGGGGGCGGCCACCACGGGGAGCAGCCAGCGCCGTCTCCGGGCACGGACACCCCGGGGCGCCTGGTCACCTCTGCTAGGACCCGGGGACGAGGATGGGGTGGAGGGGCGCCCATCAGATCCTGTCCTCCCCGAAGGGCCAAGACCTGCCCCTCCCCGTGACCCTGACTGAGCAGCTCAGGGATTTCTGGGAAGAGCAGGAGGAAGCCCAGGCTGTCAGGGTGGAGCGCGGAGCCCGGTCCCCAGGGGCGCTCGGGAGCGTCTTACCCACGGGGGAGGGTCTCATAAAGGAGCAGCATCGGCACCCAGGCCGCTGCCCTGTGCAGGCCCTTCCCACGGCCCAGGCAGCCACGCGCTCTCAAAGCAAGAGCTCCTGCCGGGGCCTGTGACCCAGGAGGTCAGGGTTCGATTCCTGGTGGGGCACAGGCCCCGGGTGCAGGCTGCACCCCGGTGGGGGGGGTGCAGGAGGCGGCCGAGCCATGGTTCTCTCTCCTCGCTGACGTTTCTACCTCTCCCCCTCTCCCTGCCTCTCTGACATCAATATAAATAAGGTGATAAATGATTGAACATCTGGGCCCAGCGGGACTGGAGCGGAGGGATGGCTGAGCAGAAGGACGAGGCTGGGAGAAGAGCCCACACCACAGCAGCCGCCAGGAAGGAGGCGGGTGAGAGCACAGAGATCGCCACCGGCCACCGGACTCCCACCAGGAAGCACAGAGCGTGCGGATGGAAACACAGCAGAGTCTGGCCTGTGCGGCCCGGCCGAGGTGTCACGTGCAGACGTGGGGTCCACGCGGGAGGGCCACCTGAAGCCGTGAAGACTCCTGACAGGTAACGAAGATGGTACCTGCCGTGCACAAACCATTAAAACGCCAGGAACCGCGCTGACGTGCGTGCACGCCGGGGCCTGTTAGTGCGTGTTGTTACGTCTCCCCTCGCCCTCCTCCCCGGGGGGGCCGCACGTGGCCGATGCAGGTGGCAGCTGCTGGGGCTGCGGGGGGTGGGGGGGAGCGCCGAGCCCGCGGCACTGGCCGCGCTGGAATGCCCGGGTTGGCCATCGCAGCAGCCGCTGGCTCTCTGCAGGATGAACTCTGTGTCATACGCGCTCCTCTGAGTGACCGAGCGCCGTGCTCCCCGACAGACGGGTCTGTCCCCTCGAAACAGCACGGAGACTTTTTTCACCTCACATTAAGTTGATGGATTTGATAGCATCTCAGTCTTAGAGGTTCACAGGCTTACGTATTTAATCTGAATAATTCAGCCGCATAGAAGTATCCAGAAACGGATACTTTCCTTTCCGAGCCTCCCGAGACGCGTGGTTTTTTTAAACGGCACACGTTAGCGACGCCTGTTACTTTACAGTAACCGCTCACAGTGGGGGTGGGCGCTCACAAAGCTCGTTTCCGAGGAGCTGTCGCCTGGCGTGACTGACAGCACATTCTGATGTCTGAGGGGACAGACTGCCCGCACAGCTTCACGTGACATGACTGACACACGTCACAGGCTTCCTGTTTTTACTTTTTTAGGTGGTTAATGGTTGGAACACGTTTAGAACTTGTTTCATGTGTCATTGTTTTTGTCTATTTGCTATTAATTTCCAGTTGCATTTTAATCAGAAAACATTACATACGGTCATGCGTGTAAAGATTTCATGTGTATTTCAAAAGAACGTGACCTTCTGTGTGAATATAAAATAACATAATTGGCCGAAACCGGTTTGGCTCAGTGGTAGAGCGTCGGTCTGCGGACTGAAAGGTCCCAGGTTCGATTCTGGTCAAGGGCATGTACATTGGTTGCAGGCACATCCCTGGTAGGGGGTGTGCAGGAGGCAGGTGGTTGATGTTTCTCTCTCATCAATGTTTCTAGCTCTCTATCCCTCTTCCTTCCTCTCTGTATAAATTCAATAAAATATATTTTTTAAAAATAATAAAATAAAATAACATAATTGTCAGTGAGACCAACTTATTAATTGGCTAGTTAAGTCCTTTATATATTTTTATTTATGTGATCTGTTGTCTTCTGAGAAAAGTATAGCCAAATTTTCTACTAATTTTGGATCTGTTGATTTTTTTTCTTACCTTTTTCTGTTTTAGCTTTGTGTAGTTCAGAATTATGTAGTTAAATATGTAAAAAATTTATAATTACTCAGTTACCTTAGTCTATCAATATGAAATCCTATAACAATTGGTTTCTCTCTCATCAATGTTTCTAACTCTCTATCCCTCTCCCTCTCTGTAAAAAAAATCAATAACATATATTTTAACAATATGAAATCCTTTATTCTAGTTAGTATTATTTGCTTTGAATTTCATTTTATCTGCTATTGATACAGGGTAGGGCAAAAGCAGGTCTTCAGTTGTGAGTATGCAAAACAGAGTTTATTCTTGTGTTATTTATTAACTAGAGGCCCAGTGCATGAAATTCCTGCAGGGGATGAGGGTGTCCCTCAGCCCAGCCTGCACCCTCTCGCAATCTGGGGTTGCTGGCTCCTAACCACTTGCCTGCCTGCTTGCCTCATCACCCCTAACCACTCACCTTCCTGTCTGGTCACCCCTAACCACATGCCTGACTGATCACCCCTAGCTGCCTCTGCCCCTGCTGCAGTTGATTCATCCAGAATGATGTCTGGAAGGTCATTTGGCTGTCCAGTCTAATTAGCACATTGCGCTTTTATTATAGATTATGATTGTGTTATTTCCCACACGGACAACTGCAAGCCTCCTGCTGCCATGCCCTGTATCCCTCCGAGTGTGTTCTCTCCAATGGTCTGTCCTTAGAGTATCTCTCGTCAGATATTTGCAAATCATACGTCTGAGGAAGAACTGACTGCAGGTTTTTATTGTGCAGTGTCTCTCATCACCAGATATGGCTGAGTATGTTATACCATTTTCATGCCACCCATATTCTAAAATGGGAATTTAATCCATTTACATTTGTTGTGATTACTCGTGTAATAGGTATTACTTATTTATCATAACTTTATGTTGGTTATTTTGCTGTGCTATTTTTTTTCCATTCTTGCATTTGCTGAACTTACCAAATTAAAAAAAAAAAATCTCTTTCAAAACACTTCTCATGAAAAAATTCACGATACATATATTAAAGCCTAAGCAACCGTCCGACTATTCAAGCAGTAGCTATGATGTGCACTGACCACCAGGGGGCAGGCGCTCAATGCACAGGCATGGAAATATAGAACAGACTGCTGAATCTCAGAGGGAAGGGCAGGAAGAGATTAACCAAAGATCTTACGTGCATACAAGAGGCCCCGTGCATGGATTCGTGCCCCGGTGGGGTCCCTCAGCCTGGCCTGCAGGGATTGAGAAACCAGCAGGCCGACATCCCCCAAGGGTCCTGGATTGGGAAGGGTGCAGGCCAAGGGACACCGCCAGTGCACGAATCTGTGCAGCAGGCCTCTAGTTTGTTAATCGGTGACATGAAAGAGTGCAGTTTCTGAACTGGCTCTCATGGTACAGCTCTTCAACCCGTACAAAGGGACACAGCGTTCTATTATCTAGAACTCAGGGCAGCCCTTCAGACACACACACAGAGGAGGAACCGCTTCTAGGAAATGCATCCTCCAGGGCAGAGGAAAAAGGACCCACCCATCAGCATAACAAATGGCTAGGTTTTAACGACAGGGGCCACATTAGTGCCCAGTGAGGGAAGTGGGAGGGAGACACAGAAACACGTAAGATGCTGTACCTCCGAGCTCCTTGACGTTCAAGACGGCATTCTGGAAGGGCACTGCCTTTATACTGAAACCTGAAACCAGAAAACAGGAATCAGCAACCACTTCTGAGAACGCACATCGCTCACACCCTCTTTTTTTTTTCTTTTTTTTTTTTTTTGGTCAGATTAAGTACTCTTCTCAGCTCATATTTACACTAGAAACACAATTTCTAAGATAAACCGATAAACTGATGTCATCTGCTACTGTTTTTCAAAACATAGCTGTGTGTTACAGCAAAACACAACCCTTTTCTTCAAAATGTCATATTTTTAATATATAATATCAATTTGAAAATGTTAGGAAGACATTTGGAAATATAGAGAAACTTCAAAAAAAATATTAAATCTACTGGGACCTTGGCATCGAACTAATTCCTAAAATTTCTCTCATTTGTAACTCGGCAACCTAAGAGATCAGGGTGTCTAACGTAAAGCCATCTTATATTAAAATTTCAGAGTATTCATGCTAGTGTTCTTTTAAGGATGTGGGTAATGTCATACATACATTTTTCTTAAACGTAGAATCAATTATGTATACAAGACAATTATCTTATAATGTCATTTCTTATATATTCAGAGTGTGGCTTTAGGATGAACTACATATTTAGTATTTAGCTATCATCATTTAAGCCAATTCAGTTATAACATATGTAACACATGTGCACATGTTTATGCACGGACATACACGCGTGTAAGCACGTGTACATGCAGAACATTTGTGAGAGGACCCACGTGAAGCCGGGTTCTGGGAGAGCTGGGGTATCTGAATCATAACCAGGACGAGATGCTCCGTCTCGCTGGAATTTCTCATCATATACAAGCCCCCCTTTCCAATGAACAGACCCACTAATTTATGAAAGTTAACAGACTCCAATTTCCTGAGCACCCAGCCCACGTAAGACTCCAAGCATTATTTAACGCCAGAGGCCCAGGGCACGAAACCCGTGCACTTGGAGGGGGATGTCCTCGGGGTATGTCCTGCTGGCGGCTTAGGCCTAAGCCCTCAGTCAGACATCCATCCTCACTGCTGCTGTGGAGGAGAGAGAGCTCCCACCACCCCCGCTGCACGCCTGTGTGAGCCGGCTTCTGGCTGAGCAGCTCCTGCATGGTGTCTGCCCCCTGGTGGTCAGTGTACATCACAGCGACCGGTCATTCTGCTGGTCATTCTGCCGGTCCATCTATTTGCATGTTAGCCTTTTATTATATAGGACTAGAGGCCTGGTGCACGAATTTGTGCACGAGGCGGGAAGGGGGGGGTGTCCTGGATTGTGAGAGGGTGCAGGCCAAGGGACCCCACCAGTGCACGAATCCGAGCCACAACACTGCCCCCACCAGCTTGGAGGGTTGTACTCATGCATGTGGGGTGCATGCTTTCATGTGTTTTCTGGGAAATTCTCACTCTGCCATTTGCATGATGCAACTGGAAACGTGAGTCATCAAATCACGTGACTTTTTCCTAATGCTCGACTGTCCAATCCTGTGTTCCTGTGCAAACTGGAGACGTTTTATCTTGGTAAAGCAGACAGCAAAGCTGTTCGAACAGGCCTTTGGCTTCCACGTCCCATAGGACGCAGCGTACGGCTAATGTGCCTACACACGCCAGGTGGTCGTTATAACCTGGCCACTCCGTGCATATTTCATTCATGTCAGAGAGGGAGAGAGAAACACCAGTGATGTGAGAGACTCATGGATCGGCTGCCTCCTGCACGCCCCCTACTGGGGATCGGAGCGCACAACCTGGGCCTGTGTCCTTGTCCAGGATTGAACCTGGGACCCGTCAGTCCGCAGGCGGCCGCCCAGGGGCCACCGTCGGTGGGAGGCGGGGGGCACTCACCGGTGGTGGACACGACGTGCTCGGGGCTCTCGCTGCACAGCCGGGACAGCAGGCTGGTCTTGCCGGAGCCCGTGAGGCCTATGCAGACGAGGTCATACTCGGGGCGCGCGGGCGGGGGTCCCTTGCAGCACAGCGCTCGGAAACACTGCGGGAGAGCAGTGGTCAGGCGGCGTGGGCGGCGCGGGGACGGGGCGGGGACGGGGCGGGGACGGGGCGTGGATGAGGTGTCAATGGCGCATGGACGGCCCACAGCCGCCAGTGGCTCTCAGGAGCCATCCAATGACCTGCTGCTTAGGAGAGGATGGGACCCAGAGCGGAGACACGAGGACAGCCTGGAACCACAGACCAGTTTCCACCCCAGCAGCCACGCAGACACACCATCCCGCTCTCTCCCGAGCGGCAGGAATGCCGAGGGGCGCGGCCCCACCCTGGGCCCCAGGATGCACCCTGCACTGCCCCCAGGACGCCCGGCAGGGCCGGTCGGGGAGACGCCAGTGGAAGTGCACGCATGCTCTGTGTGTGAGGTGTGTGTACATGCATGTGGATGCATGTGTGTATGATGTGGGGCAGCTCTGAGACCGAAGGGGAGAGGCTGAGCCGAGCCACCAGGGCCCCCGTGGCCCCGGCCTGCCCGTGGCCATCCCCCCACCGCCACCCGGAGCCGCGCACGAAATGGTCTTAGAAGTTAGCGCCCGTGTCTGCCGTCGGAGTTAGAGATTCGAACCCGAGACCCTCATCTATCCCAGCAGCCCAGAACGCCAGGGCTTCTCATCCTGGAACTAGGTCGGGGTGGGTGCGGTTTTTATTTTCTCTTTAACTAAGAACCTCAGGAAGGAAGCTGAGTAGAAAGTCACCGTCTTTAAGATGCAATTCCTCTCTCGTCTGCGGAAGCGGAATAGCCGATTTTTAAACGGCGCCTTTCACGGTGACGGAATCACCCAGGGACCCGGCAGCAGGTCCCCAGGCGTGGCCGCCCGAGCCGAGAGCACACTCACCGCATCTCCACGGCACCCGGACCGCCCGCCCCGGGCCTGGCGCTCTCCCTCCCCAGCGAGCAGAGCAGGAAGAGACGAGCACGCTTCCATTGCACCTCCTGTGTCCGCCGTCCGGCGCTGGCGAGCAGGAAGCAGGCCTGCAGTGCCAGAGGCTCCTGTCCTTCCCGGCCTTCCCGCTGGGCCCTGAGCCCACGGCCACGGGTGCAGGGCATGGGGAGCGGGGTGTCCCCCAGCACAGAGCGCCCGGGAGGAGGGCGCGTCGCTGAGACACCGCGCGCCGCCGGTCCTCCCGCCCCCGGAAAACACGTGCGAGGAGGCCGTTAACGTTTTAAAACCCATAAACGTGTCTTGTAAAAGCCATACTGTTTCTCACAAGGAGCTTAAAGCAGCTCTCGCGCCAAAAGGCAGCGGCTGCGGCTGGAGCAGGAGGTCGGGTGCTCCCGCCCCGCGCCCCCACCCCGAGGAGGCGGGCGGCGGGGAGGCCACCACCCCGAGGAGGCGGACACCTGCCTGGGCGGGACCGGCGTGTCCTCGGGGATGCCGGCCGGTTCTGCGCCCGCGCCCTGGGCTCACACACGCTCCCGAGCCGGCCCGTCCACGGAAGGGACCCCCCTCCCCCACCGCCGAGAAGCGTGCGGGAAGCTCAGTCTGATGGAGCGCACGCCCGTCATCACCGAGACTCCAGCCAAGGCGGAAAGCCGCCGCTTCACTACACGGGAGAATGGAATCGGTCGATTTAATTTAATTAGCTGAGCACAGATCACTGTTTTCGTCACAGCTGGTAACACACCTACGGCTACGTCTGAGCACACGGGGTGGCAGACGTGGTCCATGGTTCACCCTGGCAGCACTGTTTAGTGATCGGGTGTTGTTTTCCACGCAGCAGCCCTTGTGCGTGAGCGAGGGGCCGTCAAAGGGCCCAGCCCGGCTGCATGGCTCAGGGGATGAGCATGGACCTAGGAACCAGGAGGCCAGGGCTCGATCCAGTCAGGGCGCAGGTCCGGGGTGCAGGGCGGGCAGGAGGCAGCCGATCCATGATTTTCTCTCATCAGTGATGTTTGTCTCTCTCCCTCCCTTCCTCTCTGAAGTCAGTAAAAATATTTCAAAAAATAAAATAATAAAAGGGGCCCAAAGAAGAGGCTACCACCCACTGGCAGAGCACAGGGGTAGAGGCGGCCAGGAGGGGGAAGGGGAGGAGGAGGGGGAAGAGAGAGGGAGGGGGGTGGCAGGGAGGGGGAGGGCTTCGGGTGGCAGGAGGCACTAGGCCCAGTGTGCCCGTCATAGAGCTTTCCTCAGTGCAGCCACCACTGCATGTGCCCGTCCCAGTGCGCCCGTCCCAGTGTGCCCGTCCCGGTGTGCCCGTCCCGGTGTGCCCGTCCATGTGTGCCCGTCCCGGTGTGCCCGTCCATGTGTGCCCGTCCCGGTGTGCCCATCCCGGTGTGCCCGTCCCGGTGCGCCCGTCCCGGTGTGCCCGTCCATGTGTGCCCATCCCGGTGTGCCCGTCCATGTGTGCCCGTCCCGGTGTGCCCGTCCCGGTGTGCCCGTCCCGGTGTGCCCGTCCATGTGTGCCCATGTGGCTGTGCCCATTGGGCGTGCCGGTCCCTGGCGAGGCCCCCGGAGCAGGAAGCCGGCCGGTAGGGACCGTCCTGTGGCTTTGCCCTCAGTTCACCAGGAGAGCTCTCCACGCGGACACCCGGGGCCCGGTCCCCGATGCCCCGCCCCTGCTGCCTCCTTGGCCACGGGCGCCCGGCCCTCCAGCAGGTCCCCCGCCCACACAGGGAGCAGCCGCAGGGCCTCGCTGTCCCGCGTGGCCAGCCCCGCAGCAGGCCCACCGGCCGTGTGACAGCGCCAGACCCACGGCGGCGAGGACCCTCCCGAACGGCAGCCGGGGAAGCGGGCTGGTCGGCTGTTTATTTATTTATTCTCGTCCTCCCCTCCACCTGCCCCTCCACGCAGGCCACTGGCCGCAGAAGCTGACCCCAGGGGCAGGGGGCAGATCAAAGGCGAGGCCGGTGGGAAGCACAGCCCCGGGCACGGCCCCCCGCTGGCAGAGGTCACCCGGGCCGGCAGGGCAGATCGCATCCCCGGGGCGACATGAAAGGCCCAGCAGCGCCCACAGGCGTGGCTTCCCTCTGCGGCACCGAGAGCCAGGGGCCCTCCTCTCCCTCCTCTCCTCCTCCCCTCCTCCCCTCCTCTCCCTCCCCTCCTCCCCTCCTCTCCTCCTCCCCTCCTCCCCTCCTCCCCTCCTCTCCTACTCTCCTCTCCTCCTCTCCTCCTCCCCTCCTCTCCTCCTCTCCTCCTCCCCTCCTCTCCTCCTCCCCTCCTCTCCTCCTCTCCTCCTCCCCTCCTCTCCTCCTCCCCTCCTCTCCTCCTCTCCTCCTCCCCTCCTCTCCTCCTCTCCCTCCTCCCGGGAGGCGGGGGTGGGGGCCTGATCAATAGCCCGGCAGCCGCCCTACGCCTTTCTGTCCTCCTCATTCAGACGCAGCCATTCGGCGGAGCCGGGAGGTGCGGGAGACAGACTCGGCGTAAATCTCCCGCCGCCGGCCGGCCATTACCATAAATCTGACAGACGCTAATTTGATGGGTGGCGGTATCTGTCTGCCCGCGCAGTCTAGACAGGCTATTGAGCCGCCGCTGTCTGCCGGGCGGCCATCTGGATGCGCAGAGCGCCCGCCGCCTTGCAGGGATCAAAGCGCATGCTAATGCCCGCCGTCACTCACACAGGCCGGCACACACGCACATAAGACACACACACACACACACACACACACACAGTCACACACACAGAGTCACACACATACAGTCACACACACAGAGTCACACACACACACTCACACACAGACGCAGTCACACACACACAAACGCAGTCACACACAAACACACTCTCACACACAAGTGCAGTCATACACACTCACACATACAAATGCAGTCACACACAAACACAGTCACACACACAATCGCAGTCACACACAAACGCAGTCACACTCACAAACACAGTCACACACACAGACACAATCACAGACACAGTCACACACACAAACGTGATCACACACATACACACACACACACACGCCGGCACACACACACAGTCACACACACAAACGCAGTCACACACTCACAAACACAAACGCAGTCACACACAAACGCCATCACACTCACAAACTCAGTCACACACACAAACACAGTCACTCACACATGCCGGTGCATGTGCGCGCATCACACACACACACACACACACACACAGTCACACACAAACGCAGTCACTCACAAATGCCGTCACACTCACAAACACAGTCACACACACAAACGCTGGCAGGCCCTGGCCCAGGGAGGGGAGGCCTCCCCGCACGGCCGCCCCTACGGCCGTCCCCACCCACCCTGCGCTTCTGCGGGAAACCTGGCTTACCACGCCTCGGCGGGTCTCCGAGGGGAGACTCCGCAAACCAGCCCATGGACTCTCATCACACACTCAGCTGTGCGCCGAGACGCAAACTGTCCTGTCGCAGCTGCGTCACGGTTCCCGCCGACACAGCCTGTCTTGCAGGGGCTGCACGGCCGATTCCGTGTGCGTGTGTGTGTGTGTGAGTGTACACGCATACACGCACGCACACGCACATCGATGGGCCTGTAACATGCACTCATCACCACACGGGGCGACAGGGTCAGAAGCCTGCCCAGAACCGCTCACGCGCCCTGGAACCCCCAGTTCCTGTGGTCCGGGCCTGCTGGGGGGCCCCACGGCTGAGCACAAAACAGCTGGGACAGAGCCTTCTACCCAGACGGCGTCTCTCTCTCCACTCTACCTGCGAATGCTTTAAACGTAAGAATAATCATAATTGTCCAGTTTTTAAAGTGCCTGGAAGTTAAAAAACAAAACAAAACAAACAAACAAAAAAAAAACAGATTAACTGTAAATTCAACCACATTACAACTCCAGGTATAACGGCAATCTGAAGACGAGAGAATATGCCCGGCCGGTGGCTCAGTGGCTGAACATCGACCTATGACCCAGGAGGTCACGGTTCAATTCCCAGTCGGGGGACGGAAACAAATACGTGAAACCTCATAACTGTTCTCACTCACCATCTCACACATTCCCACAAACTGTCTTTACAAAGAGGGTTAAAAGCCCACACGCTGGCCAAAACGGGTTTGGCTCAGTGGATAGAGCGTCGGCCTGCAGACTGAAGGGTCCTGGGTTCGATTCCGGTCAAGGGCATGTACCTTGGTTGCAGGCACATCCCTGGTGGGGGGTGTGCAGGAGGCAGCTGATGGATGTTTCTCTCTCATCGATGTTTCTAGCTCTCTATCCCTCTCCCTTCCTCCCTGTAAAAAAATCAATAAAATATATTTTTAAAAAATAAAAAAGCCCACACGTTGGGCACTCCAACCTATAAGGCATGTCCAGAAGTCATGGCTTGGGGAGGGGAGTCCCCAAACACCACTGAACGCAGCTCATCAAGCATTCTAGCATCAGGCTGGGATGGGACCGGTGGGAGGCGGCCTGGGCGGGGACTGCAATGCTGCAGTGGAACGGCACTGCCATCTACTGGCGGCTGCGGGGCAGTGCATGCACCATCCCAGGCAGCTCCTTCCCCAGAGCTGGCCACTCACTGTGGGGCCTGGGAGAAACCAGGAAAGCCAGTTCATCCAGTTTTCCCTGAGCCTCCACAAAGGCAGGATCTGGCCCTGGCCAGGGTGGCTCAGTGGACAGAGCATCGGCCTGCAGACCAAAGGGTCCCGGGTTCGATTTTAGTCAAGGGCACATGCCTAGGTTGCAGGCTCCTCCCGGGCCATGGCTCTGTTTAGGATGCATGTGGGAAGTGGGGGTGGAGGTGGAGGTAGAGGTGGAAGAGGAAGTGGAGGTGCAGGAGGAGGAGGAGGAGGAAGAGATGGAGGAGGAGGAGGTGGAGGAGGTGGAGGAGGACAAGTGGAGGAGGTGGAGGAGGTGATGGAGGTGGAGGAGATGGAGGAGATGGAGGAGGAGGAGGTGGAAGAGATGGAGGAGGTGGAGGAGGTGGAAGAAATGGAGGAAGAGGAGGAGGTGGAGGTGGAGAAGGTGGAGGAGGTAGAGGAGGTGGAGGAGGTGATGGAGGTGGAGGAGGAGGAAGAGGTGATGGAGGTGGAGGAGGAGGGGGAGGAGGAGGGGGAGGAGGAGGAGGAAGAGGAGGAGGAGGTGGAGGAGGTGGAGGAGGTGGAGGAGGAGAAGGTGGAGGGAGGAGGAGAAGGAGGAAGAGGAAGAGATGGAGGAAGAGGAGGTGGAGGAGGTGGAAGAGATGGAAGAGGAGGAGGTGGAGAAGGTGGAGGAGGAGGAGGAGGTGGAGAAGGTGGAGGAGGAGAAGGTGGAGGAGGAGAAGGAGGAGGTGGAGGAGGAGGAGGAGGTGGAGAAGGTGGAGGAGGAGAAGGTGGAGGAGGAGAAGGAGGAGGTGGAGGAGGAGGAGGAGGAGGTGGAGTTGGAGATGGAGGTGGAGGATGAAGAAGAGGAGGTGGAGGAGGAGGAGGTGGAGGTGGAGGAGGAGGTGATGGAGGTGGAGGATGAAGAAGAGGAGGTGGAGGAGGAGGAGGTGGAGGTGGAGGAGGAGGAGGTAGAGGTGGAGGTGGAGGATGAAGAAGAGGAGAAGATGGAGGAGGTGAAGGAGGAGGTGGTGGTGGTGGTGGAGGTGGAGATGGAGATGGAGGATGAAGAAGAGGAGGAGGAGGTGGAGGTGGAGGTGGAGGATGAAGAAGAGGAGGAGGAGGAGGTGGAGGAGGTGGAGGTGGGGATGGAGGCACTAATCCTCACCTGAAGATGTTTTCCTTGGACTGTAGGGAGCGTGGGAGAGAGAGGGAGAGACAGAGAGAAACATGGATGTGTGAGAAACACATTGGTTGGTTGCCAGGGACCCCACAACCAAGGCATGTGCCCTTGCCCGGAATCGAACCCAGGACCCTTTGGTCCGCAGGCTGACGCTCTATCCGCTGAGCCACCCCGGCCAGGCACTCGGAGACTTCTCGAAGTCACCTGGGGCCCGGGACACGGCGTCTCTGCGAGTGTGCGGGGCGCCCTCCCATGCCGTCTGCTACATGCGTCAGCACAGTGGGACTGCGTGTTTCAGAGCAGACTGCCCGTGCCTCACCGCCACCTCCTTTTCCTAAACACAGGCATCTGAAAACACAGGTTATGGACCCAAAACATGCAAAGGACAGATTTTTAAAGGGTCGGCCCCCACGCACAGCCCTTCTCGGCCACACGATTGCAGGCAGCGAGGAGCCGCAGAGCACACGGCCGGCCCAGACCGGAGGCCGCTGATTCGCGGGCGCCCGCGAGGGGCGGCGGGTGGAGGTCCCTCAGAGACGGCGCTGGGGGAGGCGGAGGGGAGACCGCCGGCCTCACCACAGCCTGCAGGGCGGCGGGGAGAGCGGATCGGGCCGGGAGGACTCCATCGCCTCAGACCCGGGGCAGGAGCCGGGCCACCAGCGCCCACCGAGGAGGGCAGCCTTCATCCAACTCCTCGTCAGCCCGGCGCGACTCAGCGGGGCTTCCCTGAGTCTGGGTTCTGCTTTAGGCCAGCGCCTCCGGCACCAGACAGGTACCGGAACAAAGAAGGCGCAGCACATAAGAACGGGGAGGGCAGGCAAGGGGGAAGCAAAGGAATGCAAAAGGAAGGAGAGAAAGAACGGTAACGGCAACGACTAATAGCGCGCCCTGGGGTTTTCAATAATTTCCAGAAGTCGCCTGGAAATATCGTGGCCAGAACAATGCGTTTCTTTCAAAGTCCTGAGTGCCACCAGCAAAACCCAGGCCACACAGCCAGCCTCCGCCTTACAGTCTGCCCTGCGGGGAGGGGCCTCGCCAGGCACCGGGGAACGGCCACCTTCCTCGTTGTTCTGCATAAAAACCACGACGGCTTATCATCTTCAAAGTGTGGGGAGAACACATTCCTATAGCCGACCGCCAAAACAGCACACCACCGTCCGGTGCGACGGGCCTGACCGCCATGAGGGCCCTCCCTCAGCCGCAGCTGCTGCACACTCACGGCGCCGGTTACACCGCGCAGCCCACGGCCCCCCAGCCCACGGCCCCCAGCCCACGGCCCCCCTGCCCTCGGCCCCGCAGCCCACAGCCCGCAGCCCATGGCCCCGCAGCCCACAGCCCTGCAGCCCATGGCCCCGCAGCCCCCAAACCCCCAGCCCACGGCCCCGCAGCCCACGGCCCCCCTGCCCTCGGCCCCCCAGCCCACAGCCCTGCAGCCCCCAAACCCCCAGCCCACAGCCCTGCAGCCCATGGCCCCCAGCCCACGGCCCCCCAGCCCACGGCCCCGCAGCCCATGGCCCCGCAGCCCATGGCCCTGCAGCCCCCAAACCCCCAGCCCACAGCCCTGCAGCCCTCGGCCCCCCAGCCCACGGCCCCCCAGCCCACAGCCCCGCAGCCCACAGCCCTGCAGCCCACGGCCCCCAGCCCACGGCCTGCAGCCGGCTGCCTGCTCCGGGTCAGGCGCGGTGCGGCAGGTGTGGGCAGAGGGGAACGCTGGGCTACAGAGGGAGGATCGGCTGAGCACCGTTGCCCTCGCCGTCTCCTCCGCCTCGTCCCGCGAGCAGGAGCGATGAGGCAGAGGCCGTGGTCAGCGAAGGGGAGCCAGACTCGGACTCGGGTCCCTGAGTTTCCGTTGGACAGGCTTCACCACCTGGATGCAGAGCGGGAGCGGCCTCCAGGTCACCCTCCTCCCGGGCGTTTCCATAGGCGCGCGGCGCCCTCAGCCTCCGCTGGGACAGCCGTGACCCGCCAGCCCCAGGAAGCCCAGACAAACCCCATTAGAAGGCTGCCAGTCTGAGAAGAGTCCAGGGCGCCCTCTCGTGGGCGGACACGGAAGCGCGGGAGCCGGAAGGGCTGCTGGGGACGGAGGGAGAGCTCCCGCCCGGTCCCCGAAAACCCCGAGGACATCCGAGCCGAGAAGATGGCTCTGGTGTCAGCTGGACACACGGTGCGCCACCCAGCCTCCTGCAGCCACAGGCCGCCGGGGAGCGGGGCAGGCGACATACCCCCCCCCCCCCGCCTCCTTCCCCACCTTCCCACCCTCCCTCCCGGGGGGACGCGCCCAGACACAAGAGGCCGCAGGTGAGGACTCAGGCGGACGCAGGTCCCGGTCAGCGTGCACAGGAGAGCAGCGGGACAGCATCCCAGCAGGAGCTGCACCAGGGGCGCTGTCGGGCACACCAGGTGCGGACAGGCGGAGAGGTGAGGGTTGTCATAGAGTCCACACACCGGGTTCGAGAACACACCCACCGTGGACACCAGCTCCCGGGGTCGCCTGAGGCCGGCCGGGACCCGAGCAGGAGGACGGAGCCTCCCGGAACGGGTCAGCCTTCCAGAAACCCGTCCTAGGAACGCCACCCCCGCCCCCTCGGCTGAGGGGGCTCCTGGGCAGAGGGACGAACCAGGCAGCAGACGGCCTGAGCAGCCAGCTGGCCATCGGGGAGACCCACCAGCACCCTCCGCTGCCTCCCAGCACACGTTACAGTCCCGTCTGTCTTCCTGCTTTAACACCGTGGCCGGCAAACTGCGGCTCTTTGGCCCCCTGAGTGTGGCTCTTCCACAAAAGACCACGGCCTGGGCGAGTCTATGTTGAAGAAGTGGCGTTAGAAGTTGGAGTTTAAAAAATGTGGCTCTCCAAAGAAGTGTCAACCGTTGTGCTGTTGATACTGGCTCTGTGGACGAATGAGTCTGCCCGGGACCCTTCAGTCTGCAGGCCGATGTGCCAAACTGGCTGTGGCTGGTTTTCCATTTGTCCGTCCATTCAGGGACCGGTCAAGAGCGGTGAGTGGATGAGGGCAGTGGGGGGTGTGGGCGGTGGGGGTGTGGGCAGCGGATGGTGTGGGCGGTGGGGGTGTGGGCGGTGGGGGTGTGGGCGGTGGGGGGTGTGGGCGGTGGGGGGTGTGGGTGGGGGGGTGTGGGCGGTGGGGGGTGTGGGCGGTGGGGGTGTGGGCGGGGGGGTGTGGGCGGTGGGGGGTGTGGGCAGTGGGGGTGTGGGCGGTGGGGGTGTGGGCGGGGGGTGTGGGCGGGGGGGTGTGGGCGGTGGGGGGTGTGGGCGGTGGGGGGTGTGGGCGGGGGGGTGTGGGCGGTGGGGGGTGTGGGCGGTGGGGGGTGTGGGCGGTGGGGGGTGTGGGCGGGGGGGGTGGGCGGGGGGGTGGGCGGTGGGGAGTGGGGGCGGTGGGGGGGTGGGCGGTGGGGGTGTGGGCGGTGGGGGGTGTGGGCGGGGGGGGTGTGGGCGGTGGGGGGTGTGGGCGGGGGGGGTGTGGGCGGTGGGGGGGTGGGCGGTGGGGAGTGGGGGCGGTGGGGGGGTGGGCGGTGGGGGGTGTGGGCGGTGGGGGGGTGGGCGGTGGGGGTGTGGGCGGTGGGGGGGTGGGCGGTGGGGGGGTGTGGGCGGTGGGGGGGTGGGCGGTGGGGGTGTGGGCGGTGGGGGGGTGGGCGGTGGGGGGGTGGGCGGTGGGGGGGTGTGGGCGGTGGGGGTGTGGGCGGTGGGGGTGTGGGCGGTGGGGGG
This sequence comes from Pipistrellus nathusii, assembly GCA_963693515.1. Lineage (NCBI taxonomy): Eukaryota > Metazoa > Chordata > Mammalia > Chiroptera > Vespertilionidae > Pipistrellus > Pipistrellus nathusii. Next base: position 1,161,752 of record OY882861.1, on the reverse strand, counting down.
TGTGGGCGGGGGGGTGTGGGCGGTGGGGGGGTGGGCGGTGGGGGTGTGGGTGGGGGGGTGTGGGCGGTGGGGGGGTGTGGGTGGGGGGGTGGGCGGTGGGGGGGTGTGGGTGGGGGGGTGTGGGCGGTGGGTGTGGGCGGGGGGGGTGTGGGCGGTGGGTGTGGGCGGTGGGGGGTGTGGGCGGGGGGTGTGGGCGGTGGGGGGGTGGGCGGTGGGGGTGTGGGTGGGGGGGTGTGGGCGGTGGGGGGGTGGGCGGTGGGGGGGTGGGCGGTGGGGGTGTGGGCGGGGGGGGGTGTGGGCGGTGGGTGTGGGCGGTGGGTGTGGGCGGTGGGTGTGGGCGGGGGGGGTGTGGGCAGTGGGTGTGGGCGGGGGGCGGGGGGGCGTGGGCGGGGGGGTGTGGGCGGTGGGGGTGTGGGCGGTGGGGGTGTGGGCGGTGGGTGTGGGCGGGGGGGGGTGTGGGCGGTGGGTGTGGGCGGTGGGTGTGGGCGGTGGGTGTGGGCGGTGGGTGTGGGCGGGGGGCGGGGGGGCGTGGGCGGGGGGGCGTGGGCGGGGGGGTGTGGGCGGTGGGGGTGTGGGCGGTGGGGGTGTGGGCGGTGGGTGTGGGCGGGGGGGGGTGTGGGCGTTGGGGGTGTGGGCGGTGGGGGGGTGGGCGGTGGGTGTGGGCGGGGGGGGGTGTGGGCGGTGGGTGTGGGCGGTGGGTGTGGGCGGTGGGTGTGGGCGGTGGGTGTGGGCGGTGGGTGTGGGCGGGGGGGGTGTGGGCAGTGGGTGTGGGCGGTGGGTGTGGGCGGTGGGGGGTGTGGGCGGTGGGGGGCTGTGGGCGGGGGGGTGTGGGTGGCAGGTGGACGTGGGTGATGGGTGGTGTGTGCGGTGGGGGTATGGGCGGCAGGTGGACGTGGGCGGCCGGTGCCTGGAAAGACCTCAGTGTGGGAGTGCCTTTCCGAAGGGCCGGAGTGTGTTCTCCAGATAAAGCCGTGCGTGTGAATGCACCGTAAACACGTGTGGGAACTGAGCTAGAGCTGAATGGTTATTTATTCCCGCTTCCTGCCCGGCCTGGGACCGCAGGGGCCGCGGGCGAATTTCCCGAACAGCCCGCGGGGTCTGCGGGAGGGGGCCCCGGACACATCCTGCGATTCACATGCTGGAACCGGCAACGCCAACACAAAACACGCTTCCCTGCCAAACCCGCCCAGCGCCCACACCGGCGGGAGGGAGAGCAGCGCGGGCGCATCTGGTCACCGGCGGGCGGGGCAGGACAGCCCCCACTTCCTCACCCACGTCCACCCACTGCTCACACCACCCATCACCCACGTCCACCCACTGCTCACACCACCCACCACCCACACCACCCACCGCTCACACCACCCACCGCCCACACCACCCACCGCCCACGTCCACCCACGTCCACCCACCGCTCACACTACCCATCACCCACGTCCACCCACCGCCCACGTCCACCCACATTCACCCCCGTCCACCCCCGTCCACATCCACCCATTGCTCACACCACCCACCACTCACACCACCCACCACCAATGTCCACCCACGTCCACCCACTGTCCACGTCCACCCATTGCTCACACCACCCACCGCTCACACCGCCCACTGCTCGATGGCTGATGGGCCAGGCTGGGAAACCATGAAGCGAGGACCTCAAGTCAGAGACAAAACGTACAACAAGGTGAACAACGAAAGGAAACCGACAACAGCAGAGGGCGGGCCGAGCGAGCTGAGCGCTGGCCAACGTGACCGAGAAGAGCTGACGGTGGGGTCGAGGGTGGGCTCTGGACGCGGCCCTCGGGAGGGACGGACGAGGTCCCCTGCCGGCACGGCCCCGCTCCCACACCCAGTCCCACCAGCGGCTCCGGGCCCGGCTGCCCCCTCGGAGCCTGGGCCTCCCTCCCGCCCAGCACCCAGCCGCCCCCCACAGCCCGTCGCCCTGTCTCAGCATGTGTTAATTCCATGACCTTAACGTGTCTGTTAACACGCCTGCTGCTTCCAGAAGCCGTTTCTCATCCGCCCAGAACACGCCCACGTGTTGGGACGGAACCCCAGCAGCCACAGTGCCCTGGTTCCCGGTCACAGTTCGGCCCGGCCTCGGGAGAAACCCCGCTGCCCGCCCAGCACCGCCCACTGAGCCGTCCGCACAGTGCAGGTCTCAGAGGCGCCCCGCCCTCTGCACACCCCACTGGGGATGGAGCCAGCCACCTGGGCCTGTGCCCTGACTGGAATCGAACCCTGACCTCCTGGCTCACGGGTCGGTGCTCAACCCCTGAGCCACACCGGCTGGGCGGGCAGGTCTTTTCAGAGCAGAGGCCGGAGAGGACGGAGAAGGAAAGAGCCCGGAGACAGAGAGGGGGTGGCCGGGACGGCCCAGCTGTGGGCCGGCCGGGGGGGCGGGGGGAGACGGACAGCAGGAGGACGAGCAGGAGGACGGAGCCGCGGAGGTCCTGGGTAATGAGGGCTCTCCCTGCTGGGGCCTCGCAGCGAAGGCGGAGAAAGGACAGGCGCGGTGACCTCTGAGGGTGAAGGTCACCACGCGGAGAAGGACCTGCAGCGGGGTCCGGAGGAGACCGTGCCGTGGAGAGGAGGAGCCGCAGGGACACGGGCCGTGGCGGTGGCCGGGTGGCAGCACAGAGCCGGCCGCGTGGGCTGGAGGGGGAGGGTCACGGGCCGGGGAGAGGGCCGGGTGCAGGCTGTGGGCGCGGTCAGCTGGACACGGAAGGACAGATGACACGGTCGGGTTGCCGGGCCTCGGGCCGGCCGGCTGCCACAGGGCACGCTCCGTCCCCCGTCGGGCTGCGGGAACGGCGGTCCCTCTCCCCTTCCCCCGGTCTCGGGCTCGGGAGCCGGTGCCCACACACCGTCCACGGGCACGCCGCCGGGAAGTGACTCACCGGCCCGCCCACGAGGCAGGAAGCAGCAAACAATGATGTGAGCCTGAATTAGGGCCTTGCGCTTTCCAGGGTGAAATCACTCGCTCTGACGTGCGGGGGGCCCGGCCGGCCTGGCTCAGGGGCTGAGCATCGACCCGCGAACCAGGAGTCAGGGTTCGATTCCGGTCAGGGCCCAGGCCCGGGCTGCGGGCTGGATCCCCAGCAGGGGGCGTGCAGGAGGCAGCCATCAGTGGTCCTCTCTCACTGATGTTTCCTCTCTCCCCTCTCCCTTCCTCTCTGAGACCAACACGATGTATATATTTTAAAGTCCACTGGCGGCTGAGAAAGCCGTAGGCCTGTCTGAACAGAAGTCAGAGGCCAGCCTCTCTCGGGCCGGACGCTAGGTACTCATTTGCATGTGATTACCCGCTCCCAGCAGGGGATGCTCTCACACAGTAATCAAACTCAGCGAGACAAGACTACAGACACACAGCAGACCGTCCCCCGGGGGCACGGGCCTGGCGGCTGCCTCCCTGCAGCACCCCCCGGGGGGGCCTCCCTGCAGCGCCTCCAGGGGAGGCCTCCCTGCAGCGCCCCCAGGGGAGGCCTCTGAGAAACGTGTCGGGGTCCCAGGGCACCGGCCTGCCCCTCGCTGTGTCTGAGGCTGAGGTTTGGCACAGCCGTGGCCCGTGGCCAGACCGCCGGTGAGCGTTCCGGAAAGCCGCAGACCACGGCCCCGCGGCCGGGGGCACCGGAGCGGGTATGTCATCTCCGGCTCCTCGGCAGCCACCGCGCTTTCCCGTCACAACGCCCGCAGCCCCCTGGCCGGTGCTGCTCGGTGTCGGCCGTGAACAGAAGGGTCCCGGGTTCGAGTCCAGTCAAGGGCACGTACCTCCGTTGCAGGCTCGATCCCCGGGCCTGCTAGGGACGCGTGCGGGAGGCGACAATGGAGGTGTCTCTCTCACATCGCTGTTCCTGTCTGTCTCTCTCCCACCCGTCCACTCTCTAAAATCCAACGGAGAATGTCCTCGGGCAAAGGTTAAATAGGTAAACAAACAGATGACTACATAACCGAAACCGGTGTGGCTCAGTGGATAGAGCGTCGGCCTGTGGACTGAAAGGTCCAGGGTTCGATTCCGGTCAGGGGCATGTACCTTGGTTGCGGGCACATCCCTGGTTGGGGTGTGCAAGAGTCAGCTGATCAATGACTCTCTCTCATCGATGTTTCTAACTCTCTATCCCTCTCCCTTCGTCTCTAAAAAATCAATAAAATATATTTAAAATAAGTAAATAGGTGGCTACATGGATAAGTAAATAAAATGGCCGCACCATGGACGCCACATTTCACACCGAGGGACTCGATTGGAGGAAACAATCATAGATGTTCACATGAGAGCCTCACGCTGCCCACACCCCCACTAAGCCATGCCCGAGCCCCGAGCCTGGCCCAGCATCGACGCGGGAAAACCCTCCTCCGAGGGGCTCCCCGCAGCCCTCACCCCCGCGAGTCCCTCTCCTCGGGGAACTCCCGTCTGGAGACCAGATCCTGGTGAGGCCAGTGACTATGTGGGACCAAGCTCAACTGCACGTCAGCAGGTGAGCTGTTGGATGACTTTTTATCCTATCTAATAAGAGTAATATGCAAATTGTCGTCACTCCAACACACAAGATGGCTGCCTCATGTGGTCAAAGATGGCTGCCCCCATGTGGACACACGATGGCCAGCGGGGGAGGGCAGTTAGGGGTGACCAGGCCTGCAGGGGAGGGCAGTTGGAGGGCAACCAGTCTGGCAAGGGAGGGCACTTAGGGGTGACCAGGCCAGCAGGGGAGGGCAGTTAGGGGCAATCGGGCTGGCAAGGGAGTGGTTAGGCACCAATCAGGCTGGCAGGCAGGAACAGTTAGGGGGCAATCAGGCAGGCAGGCAGGCAGGCGAGCGGTTGGGAGCCAGCAGTCCCCGATTGTGAGAGGGATGTCAGCCATTCCTTGAGGGGTCCCAGATTGGAGAGGGTGCGGGCTGGGCTAAGGGACACACACACCCCGTGCACAAATTTTGTGCGCTGGGCCTATAGTTGTGATAATGATTGTAAAACAAATGCGAACGTTCTGGGTAGGAAATGACCAAGAGAGTGGGCAGGGCCCCGCGCCCACAGGATCAGGCCTCCTCCCTCCCAGCCTCCGGGCGGCAGGTCCCTGCTCAGCCCACAATTGCAGGTCTCCCCGCCTGGCTCCCTTCCGGCCGCACAGAAACAGCCGAGATTGATTACATTAATTGCTGCCAAAATAGTAACACCTGGTGTTTGCAGAACACTCGGGCGGAGGCGGAGCTGCGGGCAGAGCTCTGAGCGCCCGAACCGACCACCTACGGTGCATTTTATTTCACTTTTAATGTCTTTATTGATTTCAGGGAGAGGAAGAGAGAGGGAAACACTGATCGCTCCCTACCGGGGATCGGGCCTGCAATCCGGGCGCGTGCCCTGGTTCGTGGGTGATGCTCACACTGAGCCGCGCCAGCGGGCATGTTCCCGTGTAACTCTGTGTCGCTGCTAGCGAGCTGTACGGTACAGTGCAGGGTCTGAAGCAGCTTGTGGACAAGTGAGGAGAACACGGGGTGTGGGGAGAGGAGGGAGGGAGCAGCTGGCCACCCCCTGGAGCTGGGGCACAGAGGGCGGCAGCCTGGGAGAAGCCCTGAGCCACACAGAAGGCCCATGTGAAAGGACACAAGTACGGACCGAGACCTCCCCGTCCATGCAGGGGGCACAGCCACCTGGGCTTGCCCCCACCTGGGCCGGCCCCCCACCTGGCCCTGCCCCCACCTGGCCCTGCCCCCACCTATCCCTGCCCCCACCTGGTCCTGCCCCCACCTGGGCCTGCCCCCACCTGGCCCTGCCCCCACCTATCCCTGCCCCCACCTGGGCCTGCCCCCACCTGGGCCTGCCCCCACCTGGGCCTGCCCCCACCTGGCCCTGCCCCCACCTGGACCTGCCCCCACCTGGACCTGCCCCCACCTGGCCCTGCCCCCACCTGGCTCTGCCCCTGCCCCCCACCTGGTCCTGCCCCCACCTGGCCCTGCTCACTGGTGCCTCCCAGGCGCCTCCCATGCCAACCCTCACCCCCAAAATCTTTCCCCTGCGCTGCAGTGGGACGGTGGAGACTGTGGGTGACTTGCTCAGACTTCCCGTTTCAGGTCCAACAGGAACGCACGTGACTTCCCTGGGGCCGGATCCCAGGAGAATGCGGGCCGACCGGGCCGTCCACACCCCGGCCTGGCAGCCCGGCGCCCCGGGGGAGCGCTGGACGGCTTCCTGTCGGGAGAGCACTTCCTGCCAAGCCGGAGCAGGCCGGTCCTGTCGCAGCGGGGAAGTGCGATGGGCCTGGCCACGCAGGACCGGGCAGGCGGGCTTGGAGAGGCTGCCGGGGTGCCACAGGCCGAGGCCTGAGGAGCCCGGTCACTCCACGGCCACACGGCACGTGCCCTGAGCACCGCCTGAGCACCTAGTCCGGCCCCTCCTCCTCCCCGCACAGCCCCCCACACGTACCGGTGTCTCTCTCTCACACACACTCCATGACCACTGGCTCTTCGTCCACAAATGTCTGTGTTTTCCGATGGTCCTAGGCGACCCTGCCATTGGTTCTCAACCTGTGGGTCGCCTAAGACCATCGGGAAACACAGATACTTACACTATGATTCTTTACAGAAGCAACATCACAGTTAGGAAGAGCAACGAAAATGGTTTATGGCTGGGGTCACGGCCACACAGGAGCTTAGTGAAGGGTCGCTCGCGGCATCAGGAGGGCTGAGAACGGGCCTTGGGGGGCCTTTTTCTAGTTCCAAACCCGTGAGAGGTCCGCTCATTCCCACATTAGCTCCCCCTTCCCCAAAAACTCAGCTCCTGTTCCTTCCAAACTGAAGTGCAGGCAGGGAGGTGGCTGAGCGTCGGGGCCGCCGGCACGGCCCTGGGGACGCCGGACTGAGGGAGCCAGGCGCGGCCGGGAGGGCCTGCAGGAGGAGGGGCACCGATGCCCGTGGCGGCCACAATAGCCGGGAAATGTGGCGGCGGCGATTACAGGGCCAGCAGCAACGCACGCGGGTGTAACACGCGTGACTGACGCAGAATGGACTGGGAAAACGCTGTTAGTGGCTCTGTGGCACCCCGCGCACCACTACGGCAGAGGAAGCGGCAGAGGCTCCCCCGAGAGCCTCCCTCTGGCTGGCAAACAGGAGGTGAGGGCAGTGAGACTCCTCTGGCCACAGAGCGGGCAGGCCCGGGCGCCCGGACGGCAGGGCTGGGGAAGGTGGTGTTTGAGTCTCGGACGTGAGATGGCACGGAAGATGCGGGCTGTGCCGCCGGCCGCTGTCCACACCAGCCGGGGAGGACGGAGCGGGAGCCAGGGACCACCGGGCCGAGGGCGAGGGGCGTGCTCCCCGGGCAGATGCCAGTCACCCGGCCACCCAGGACAACGGTGAGGGCGCACACCAGGCCAGGAGCGGCCGGACAGCGGTGCCACCGAGCCTGGGGCACCACACGTCCCACTTTTTAACAATCTGTCCCGCGTCCAGCAGCGTTTTTAAAACCGGGGCTTTTTTTAAATGCCCTGGGCGCGGGACAAATTGTTAAAAATCGGGCTGTCCCGCCAAAAGCGGGACGTCTGGTCACCTGAGAGCCGGACTCGCCACGGCGGCAAACCTGGCCTCCGACCGCTGCCCTTGGAAGGTGTTCCCGCCCGGCTCCCGGCCCAGCCCGAGGCCGGCCATTCGCTCTGGGCCTCACCCAACACGGAGCCTCCTAGCCCAGGCGGGAGCACCACTCCCGGCTCCGGCCCCTCCAAACGCTGCCGGTCAATGCCACCCTGGGACTGGCCGCTCTCCTCCATGGACCAGGCTCTGACACAGGACCTTCCAGCCCTGGCCGGAGCATCAGCCTGCGGAGTGAAGGGTCCCGCTCTATTCCAGCCGAGGACACAGGCCTGGGTTGTGGGCTGGACCCCCAGTAGGGGGCGTGCAGGAGGCAGCTGATCAGTGGTTCTCTCTCGTCATCGCTGTTCTCTCTCTCTCTCCCTTCCTCTCCAAAATCAATCGAAACATATTTTTAAAAAGAAAAACTACTTTTTAAAAAGAAAAGCTCCAGAGCAGCCCTCGGCATTTGCTGTTATCGTTTTCTCCTGAGTCGGACGTCACCTCCACGCCCCACGGGACTCTCCCTCACTCCATTTCTGGTCCCCTCGCGGTCAGCCTGCCCCCCCGCGGTCAGCCCGTCCCCCGCGGTCAGCCCGTCCCCCCACGGTCAGCGTGTCCCCCCGCGGTCAGGCCGTCCCCCCCGCGGTCAGCCCGTCCCCCGCGGTCAGCGTGTCCCCCCGCGGTCAGCGTGTCCCCCCGCGGTCAGCGTGTCCCCCGCGGTCAGCCCGTCCCCCGCGGTCAGCCCGTCCCCCCGTGGTCAGCCCGTCCCCCCACGGTCAGCGTGTCCCCCCGCGGTCAGCGTGTCCCCCCGCGGTCAGCCCGTCCCCCCGCGGTCAGCCCGTCCCCCCGCGGTCAGCGTGTCCCCCCGCGGTCAGCGTGTCCCCCCGCGGTCAGCGTGTCCCCCCGTGGTCAGCGTGTCCCCCGCGGTCAGCCCGTCCCCCCGCGGTCAGCCCGTCCCCCCGCGGTCAGCGTGTCCCCCCGCGGTCAGCGTGTCCCCCCCGCGGTCAGCGTGTCCCCCGCGGTCAGCCCGTCCCCCGCGGTCAGCATGTCCCCCCGCGGTCAGCGTGTCCCCCGCTCTCTGTTAAAAACAAATCAGTGGGAACATACCCGGAGAGGACAGAGGGAACAGACCTGCCCGTGACAGGCAGCACAGGACGCCGCCCGGAGGAAAGCCCGTCCCGGCGCCCTGGGGGCCGCGTCCGTAAAGGAAAACGGAAAAGCCGCGCTCCCCGCCGTCCGTATGCGGAAGCCTCCGCGGCTCCGGCGGCACCCAGGCCCGGGAGCGCGGCCGCTCCCTTCTATAACAGGCCACCCGCTGCCGCAGGCGGGCTCGCTGCTGCGCCACGGGCCGGCTCCGAGAGTCACGGTCAGATCCCCTCCACGGAGGTGCCTCCGTGGCCGCGCCCCGCGCCGGCCGGCAGGCGGCCATCACCCCCGGACAGAGCGCACCGCGCTCAGCTCCCCCCAGCCCAGCGGCCCGCCCGGCGAGCACGCACTGTCCCGGCCGAGCCCGTTCCGAACGCCGCTCACCCCACACCGGGACCTCCGGCACCGCTCAGCTCACTGCGCTGGCCCTGAGGGGCCCGAGTGCCGGCAGGTGTGGGGGGCGGTGGCCGTGGGGCCTGGGCTCCCCCACCGGGCCTCCGAGTGCCAGTTCTGGTCACGGGGGCTGGGGGTCAGGAGGCGGACGCTCAAGTCCCCCAGCCTCACCCGCTCCCACCCAGGTCCCACGCCCGCGCTGCCCTGGCCGGCCGGCCCCACGGAGAGGAGGGGGCAGCCGCCGGCCCAGCTCCTAGGAAGGCGCCCTCTGCCCCGCAGGTAACCCCAGCTGACCTCGCCCTGACCCCGGAGGGAGCTGCCCTCTGCCCCGCAGGTAACCCCAGCTGACCTCGCCCTGACCCCGGAGGGAGCTGCCCTCTGCCCCGCAGGTAACCCCAGCTGACCTCGCCCTGACCCCGGAGGGAGCTGCCCTCTGCCCCGCAGGTAACCCCAGCTGACCTCGCCCTGACCCCGGAGGGAGCTGCCCTCTGCCCCGCAGGTAACCCCAGCTGACCTCGCCCTGACCCCGGAGGGAGCTGCCCTCTGCCCCGCAGGTAACCCCAGCTGACCTCGCCCTGACCCCGGAGGGAGCTGCCCTCTGCCCCGCAGGTAACCCCAGCTGACCTCGCCCTGACCCCGGAGGGAGCTGCCCTCTGCCCCGCAGGTAACCCCAGCTGACCTCGCCCTGACCCCGGAGGGAGCTGCCCTCTGCCCTGCAGGTAACCCCAGCTGACCTCGCCCTGACCCCGGAGGGAGCTGCCCTCTGCCCCGCAGGTAACCCCAGCTGACCTCGCCCCGGATGTCCAGGAGGCCCCTGTCCAGATCCATTGTCAAGTGTGGCCGGTCCCATTGCCAGGTCTGGGACGCACAGAGCCGCCATTGTCCTGCGGACTCAGCTGGACTCGTTCCCTCCTCTCCCCCCTCCCCCTCTTCCTCCTCCCCCTCCCCCCCACATCGAAGCCCCTGAGCTGTCCAGCCCACAGGACGCCTCTGCCGCGCAGGGGAGATGGCTCCTGCGCCCGCCGCCCTGGCCGGGGAGCACGGCCCGCGCCGGGAGGGGCCTCCGGGAGGGCCTGGCTGTGAGGCCTCTCCCCGCCGCCCCACCTCCCAGGGCGCTCCCCACACCGGCCTGGCCCCCCAGCCCTGGGTCCTGCTGGACACCAGGAACCAGGAAGGCCGTTCTTCCGCTTCCCCGTTAGGACTGAGCACGCACCTCTCCTCCGGGCGGGAGGGTGAGGCCGGAGGCGGGGGCACAGTGGGTCCGCTCCCCTCCGCACCTCAGTCCTCAGGGGTCCCTGCGCCCGCACCCTCCCTGGGCCGGGGCTCGGCGTGTCCGCCCCCGCGTACAGGCTGCCCGCCGTGCTGTGGAGACGCACACGCACAGCCCGCAGTCTCCCTGCTTCTCAGTGAGAAACGCCCACACCCTCGGGCACGCTCCCTTCTGTGCACCCACACACTGTGCCGGGCACCGAGCCGGGGCGACCGGCACCCCGTGCCCGAGGGAGGCACTCACCACCGCCCAGCCTCTGCCCCCCGCACGCCTGCGCAGGGTCCGTCCCCACCCCCCGCCTCTGGGCAGGGGGCGCAGGCGCTAGTCAGCACTGCTGGGGGCTCGGCAGTAGCCCCGGCGTCTGCCCACCCGCCACCCCCAGGCGGCCCCCCAGGCTCTCCCCCGCCCAGCGCTGCTGTCAGGGATCACCATCTGAGCTCTTCCACTTCCCCGCCCAGAGCCACGGCCCAGAGCCACGGCCCAGAGCCACGGCCGCGTGAAGACACGGAGCCACACGCGTGCATCCTTCGTGACTGTCCACCGCCCCGTGTGTGGATGGACGCTGTGTGCTGTGGAGCTGTGGCTCGTGTGTCTGACTTTCAGTTCCTGT
>OY882861.1:1055785-1145785 GCA_963693515.1 Pipistrellus nathusii | reverse complement strand
CACCCCTCACCCCTGCTGTACCCTGCTGCACCCCACTGCAACCCATCACTCCTCACCCCCATACCCCGCTGCACCCCGCTGCAGCCCGTCACCCCTCACCCCCACTGCACCCCGCTGCAGCCCGTCACCCCTCACCCCCACACCCCGCTGCACCCCGCTGCAGCCCGTCACCCCTCACCCCCGCTGCACCTCGCTGCACCCCGCTGCAGCCCATCACTTCTCACCCCCGCTGCACCCCGCTGCACCCCGCTGCAGCCCATCACCCCTCACCCCGCTGCAGCCCGTCACCCCTCACCCCACTGCACCCTGCTGCAGCCAGTCACCCCTCACCCCGCTGCACCCCGCTGCAGCCCATCACCCCTCACCCCGCTGCACCCCGCTGCAGCCCATCACCCCTCACCCCGCTGCACCCCGCTGCAGCCCATCACCCCTCACCCCGCTGCAGCCCGTCACCCCTCACCCCGCTGCACCCCGCTGCAGCCCATCACTTCTCACCCCCGCTGCACCCCGCTGCAGCCCATCACCCCTCACCCCGCTGCAGCCAGTCACCCCTCACCCTGCTGCAGCCCGCTGCACCCCGCTGCAGCCCATCACCCCTCACCCCGCTGCACCCTGCTGCAGCCCGTCACCCCTCACCCCGCTGCACCCCGCTGCACCCCGCTGCAGCCCGTCACCCCTCACCCCGCTGCACCCCGCTGCACCCCGCTGCAGTCCGTCACCCCTCACCCCCACTGTACCCCACTGCACCCCACTGCAGCCCGTCACCCCTCACCCCCGCTGCACCCTGCTGCACCCCGCTGCAGCCCGTCACCCCTCACCCCCGCTGCACCTCGCTGCACCCCGCTGCAGCCCATCACTTCTCACCCCCGCTGCACCCCGCTGCACCCCGCTGCAGCCCATCACCCCTCACCCCACTGCAGCCCGTCACCCCTCACCCCGCTGCACCCCGCTGCAGCCCATCACCCCTCACCCCACTGCAGCCCGTCACCCCTCACCCCACTGCACCCCGCTGCAGCCCATCACTTCTCACCCCCGCTGCACCCCGCTGCACCCCGCTGCAGCCCATCACCCCTCACCCCGCTGCACCCTGCTGCAGCCAGTCACCCCTCACCCCGCTGCACCCCGCTGCAGCCCATCACTTCTCACCCCCGCTGCACCCCGCTGCAGCCCATCACCCCTCACCCCGCTGCAGCCCGTCACCCCTCACCCCGCTGCACCCTGCTGCAGCCAGTCACCCCTCACCCCGCTGCAGCCCGTCACCCCTCACCCCGCTACACCCCGCTGCACCCCGCTGCAGCCCGTCACCCCTCACCCCCGCTGCACCCCGCTACACCCCGCTGCACCCCGCTGCAGCCCGTCACCCCTCACCCCGCTGCACCCCGCTGCACCCCGCTGCAGTCCGTCACCCCTCACCCCCACTGCACCCCACTGCACCCCACTGCAGCCCGTCACCCCTCACCCCCGCTGCACCCCGCTGCACCCCGCTGCAGCCCGTCACCCCTCACCCCTGCTGTACCCTGCTGCACCCCACTGCAGCCCGTCACCCCTCACCCCTGCTGTACCCTGCTGCACCCCACTGCAACCCATCACTCCTCACCCCCATACCCCGCTGCACCCCGCTGCAGCCCGTCACCCCTCACCCCCGCTGCACCCCGCTGCAGCCGCCGCCCGGAGGCTCCACAGCAGAGCTGTTGACCGCCGCAGGCGCCAGGCGGGCAGACGGCTGCCTCTGCTGTCCAGGTGCCCAGGGGCTCGGGACGGGCCTGCGCATGAAGGAGTCTGCAGGGGAGGGGGCGGTCATGGGTGGGACATCGCCCCTGCCCTGGGCGGTCACAGGTGGATTCCTGGTCAGGACGCCCACACGGGCTGGGGGTCAGGTCCCTGGTCAGGCCCCGTACAGGAGGCAGCCAAGTGATGTCTGTCTATCTCTCCCTCTCCCTCTCCCTCTCCCTCTCCCTCTCCCTCTCCCTCTCCCTCTCCCTCTCCCTTCCTAAGAGTCAGTAAGAGAAGCTCACAACACGTAACTATACAAAGAAGAACAAACTGCCCGCCCGAGTGGCTCAGGGGCGGAGCGCCGACTTAGGGGCCCGGAGGAGAGGTCCCGGTTCGATTCCCATCAGGGCGCGGCCCGGGCTGCCCGCTCGGTCCTCAGGGGGACGTGCAGGAGGCAGCCACCCGTGACGCTCTCTCTTCATGGATGTTTCTCTCTCTGTCCTCCCTTCCTCTCTGAAATCAATAAAAATGTATTTTAAAATAATAATGATTAATAAAAATGCCTTTAGCCTGGCCAGTGTGGCTCAGTGGTTAGAGGGCTTGATTCCTAGTCAAGGGCACGAGCCTCCGTCCCAGGCCTGCAGCCCTGCTGGGGGCAGGTGTGGGAGGCAAGCAATCGGCAGCTCTCCTCCCCCTCCCTTTCCACTCTCTAGAAATCAATAAAAAAAATGCCCTCTGCTGAGGATTTAAAAAAAAAAAAAAAAAGTTTCTCAATCAGGTCAGGAAAAGGGGAGGAAATAAAAAATAATAGTAAAATAAACTTGGACGTCCAGCTTGAAACCAGAAAATACCAGTAAACTACAGAACAGACAAAAAGGAAAGTTCCAGACTGTCCAAGGTCAGGGACAACTTTTAAACGCCCGGCTCTGACCATGGACGAGGGAGAACGTGTTCCTCCGGGGCGTTCAGTCGGATCGTTTTGCCAAGGTTGTGCTACCGTCTCTGCAAACACACAAAAGCCCCGAAGCGTGGCTGACGGGGCCGGGGACGAAGGAGGAGGGAGGCGCTGCCCTCCCTCACCCCCCGCAGAGGCCGCGCCACAGGCACTGGGGCACAGGGCAGCCGCGCATCAGCACGAAAAGGGCAGTGTTATTACGCGTGTTTCTATTGATTGATTGAGAGGGAGGGCGAGGCAGAGAGACACAGAGAAACATCGACGGGTGCTCCCCCTGACTCAGGCATTCATTCGCTGACGCCGGTATGTGCCCCGACGAGCGGTCGAACCCCCCACCTTGGCGTGTGGGATGGCGCTCTGCCCGCCCGGGCTCCCAGGCCAGCTGTGGGCGATGATGATCCTTAGAGCGAGCGAATCCTGGCAGAGGCTGTGCAGCCCAGACTGGATAAGGAGGAGCGGGGGCTCAGGGCGGCTCCTCAGACCTGGTCCCAGGGCTGGGAGTCAGACAGAAGTGCGTCTGCACACACACACACACACACACACACAGGCGTACACACACACAGACACACACACACTGGGGGTCAGACAGAAGTGCGTCTGCACACACACACACACAGGCATACACACTCGCAGACACACACACTGGGGGTCAGACAGAAGTGCGTCTGCTCACATACACACAGGCGTACACACACGCAGGCACACACACTGGGGGTCAGACAGAAGTGCGTCTGCACACACACACACACACACACACACAGGCGTACACACACACACACATACACACACACACACACTGGGGGTCAGACAGAAGTGCGTCTGCACACACACACACACACACAGGCATACACACTCGCAGACACACACACTGGGGGTCAGACAGAAGTGCGTCTGCACACACACACACACACACACACACACACACGCAGGCAGGGCTGCCTCGGCCACCACAGGACTCGCTCACTTGAGCAATGCCGAGGGCTTTAGGACGCAGCCCCCTGGACCCTACAAACCCTCCTCCAGGACGCGGTCCTCCGGCAGAAATGTGCCAAAGGACAGGGCCCGGGGCCACGCCCTGCAGACGCAGAGGGAACGGCCCAGGAAGCACACGTCCAACTCTGACCCCGGTGCCAGACTTCCTCGGCCTGGCACCATTTCCGCAGGGAGACTCCGGCCCAGAGGACACAGGGCCGATGCACGGCCGGCCGAAGCGCCCCCGAGAGCTTACGGGGACGCGGGCGGGGGGGGGGGGGGGGGGCGCCTCACAGCAGAGCTGTTTGTAACTTCCCGGATCGCAGCAAACTCACCACATCCACGAGGCGTTGGGCAAAGCAGAGAGCGAGTGCCGTGGAGACAGCGAACCGTTTTCCAAGCGCATCCTCACCGCGGAGCCGGGTTCGAAGAGGCTCCACCGCTCTCTGTGGGCGGCCGGAGTGCAGGTGTCTTTCCCAGGGTGCTTTGCTACGCTTCCTACATTCCCTTCACTGAGCTTTGACTGCAATTTTTAATCTTTATTGTTGAAAGTGTTACATATGTCCTCTCTTTTCCCCCACTGACCCCTCCAGCCGTCCCCACCCCAGGCCTTCACCACTCTATTGTTCCTGAACACGGGTTATGCACAGCGTCTGTATATAATACACTGAGCGGCCAGATGATGATCTCTGAACGTATAACAATCTGGCCACTCAGTGTGTGTGTGTGTGTGCGTGTGTGTGTGTATGTGTGTGTCTGTGTCTGTGTGTGTTAGAGGCCCGATGCATGAATTCCTACATGGGTGGGGTCCGGCCAGCCTGGCCAGGGGGAGGGGACATGGGTGGTTGGCCAGCCCTCCTGCTGGTCAAACTCCTGGTAGAGGGGACAATTTGCATATTGGCCTTTTATTCTATAGGATATACACAGAGTGGTCAGATCATTATTCGTTCAGAGATCATCATCATCTGGCCGCTCAGTGTATATAAAAGGCTAATGTGCAAAGTGTCCCCTCGGGAGTTCTAGGGAGTTCGATCACTTACTATGATGTGCGTTGACCACCAGGGGGCAGCACGGAACAAAGGAAGGCCCCAGGCTGCAGATGGAAGGCCCGGATCAGTCCTAATCGCCAGCCAGGCCTAGGGACCCACCGTGCATGTGTTCCGTGCACAGGGCCTTTAGTTTTATAGGTTCTTTGATCACCTCCCACTCACCCACCCTCCCCTGCCTTCCCTCTGAGACTCGTCATAAGTTTTTACTTTAACAATAGCAAACCTGTTACCAAAATAACCTTAGGCCTTACATGGGCAAGAATATATATGCGTATACCTGCATTAATATGATTACAAAACGATTGCTATAAACTGCAAAACAAGCTTGTGAATCATAAGACGAAAATGCACATAATAAAACCTCATTGAGCCATGGAGGTGCTCCCTCCTAGAGAACTGAAAGCAAGTAAACAGCACAGCCTCAACGCCAGCACCCGTTCCCCCGAGAGCACCTCCCAGCACCGGTGAGCGCTGCACGGGAACCACGGGCACCCTGCACACGCACCACCCTGCTCATGGCAGCAGCTGCAGGGACATAAAGCGTGTTTCAATACATGCGTGAAGCGACAGGCAGGGACAGGGGTGGGTGGCGGGGGGCAGGGGTGGTGTCAGGCTTCAGCCGCAGCCTCAACCTTCCTTTCCTTTATCAAGAACATCAGTTTTGAGTAAAAAATGGCAAAATGTTAACGACTTCAATCAGGGAGGCCTGTGCGCAGGCAGATGTGTGTCTCATTATTTTCTTTACTTTTCTAAACACGAGGATCAGAACACTTGCATTTATTAAAAATCAAACTCCAGCCCAGCCAGTGTGGCTCAGCTGCAGAGCATTGACCTATAAGCCAGGAGGTCACAGAGGCGGCCGGTCGATGGTTCTCTCTCATCACTGATGTCTCCATCTCTCTCCCTCTCCCATCGTCTCTGAAATAAACAAAAAATATATAAATAAATAAAAAAAGAAAGAAACAAAAATCAGCACCTCCTGCACACACACACACACACACACACACACACACCCGGGAATCAGGCCACACCCGGGCACGCCCTGCGTGGGAACGAACCATCACTCCGGATTCCCGGTCCACGCTCAGCCCGGGCAGTGCAGGCCATGCTGCCGGTGTCTAGACCTGAGCACTACGGTCAGAGCCAGCGCATAGGTGTGGAGCCCAGAGCAAACAAAACCGCTTGCAAAGCACCAAACGTGAAAACTGTCCAGACGGTAACTGCAGAGCATCCAGTGGGCCCAGCCCCAGCCAAGTGTCCCGGCCCCAAAACCACCACCTAAACGATCATGGTCTCAGTAACAGAAAGGTGTGGAAGGCTGCTCAACCTTGAAGCTCAGAGAGGTCAGAGCCAACCACGCCCTCGCTAATTGAGACAATGGTAACTGAGGCAGCTCCCCCGCCAAATAATCCCGTAAATCCTCGCCGATAAGACACTCTGCCTGCCGGGTACTGGGATTACCTAAGGGCAATGGGTGCATCCCAAACCTGAATGAAAGGGCGGGCAGGGCCCGAGCAAGGTGTAGTCCTCCCCCTAGAGGTGGGCTCCCGCCCGGCCCCCACATTCCCAAATGAATGCTCTTCTAGTCTCTTTAGTTGTTGGCGGCCTTCTCCAGAACCGAGCCTGAACTGGAACCCTGAACCATGGGTGAAAGGGGCTCCCAGACCCGGCCTCGTGGGAAGTCAGTGGGTCAGCACTTCCCAGACACTCGGAAACCAGAGTCCAGGAGACCTGGCCTGGGGTCCCTCAAAGCTAACGCATCCGGGAGGCGCCGAGCAGAACCACTGAGGACTCCACGCCCAGTCACAGCCCCACAGCCCAGGGGGCTGTCCCAGGACCTGCAGCTTCCGTAACCCACCACGTAGGCACCACGCCTCCCCAGCCGCTCCTCCTCCCCATCCACCTCGGGGGCGGCCGGCCGGCTCGGTCATCATGGGCCTCTGCCTACGGACACCCATCAGGGAGAGGCGATGGCCGGGACTGCGGGGATGGCCCCCGCACGCAGCTCCGGGGAGAGGCGCGGAGGGACAGACCGGGTCTCAGCAGCGTCGCCAAAGGAAGCCAGCGCCGCGGAGGCCGGAGCCGGTCCCTGGAGCCGGGCCAGGGGCTAACGGGCCGCCCGGACACTGGCAGAGGAGACGTCAGATCTGAAGGTCAGCGAGTGGCCGTGCGGACGCGGAGGGAGGCGGGGACCAGCAGTGCCTCTGCACAGCCTGTCCTCAGCCCTCGACGGGGCCAGGCCCGGACGCTGGGAGCCCCCGTGGCGGTGGGGGGCCTGGCTCCTCAGGCTGTGCCGAGGACACGGCCCCGAATTTACATGGGACACACGGTCCACTTCACCCGCGGCCCATCGGCCGGACACCGTGGAGGAGGAAGGGGAGGCCTGTGCCACGTCAGCCACGGGCCTTGCCGAATGCCACGAGGTGTGGCACACGGCGAGTGCTCACTGATGTCACCCACAAAGCTCTGCGCTCTGCACCCACCCCACCCGGCCGGGCACCCTTTGCCACGGGCTCCTAGGGGCACAGCCATGCCGTGTGCCCTCCCCTCACTCACACGAGACGGGAGGAACCGGAGGATGTCAAGGTGGCGGGCTCCATCGGGGTCAGGGCAGGCCCAAGAAGCAACCAGTGACTGCGTGATTGAGTGACAGCCTGGTCCACGTGGCTCGGTCGGTTAGAGCCTCATCCTGTAAACTGAAGGGTCTCGGGTTCGATTCCCAGACAGGGCACATGCCCAGGGAGCGGGTTCCAGCCCAGGACAGGGGGCGTAAGGGAGGCAACCATTCGATGTTTCTCTCTCACATTGATCTCTCTCTCTCTCTCTCTCTCTCTCTCCCCCTCTTCTTCTCTTTAAAATCAATAAACCCTCAGGTAGAGGGGTTTTTAAAAAGTGAAACAATTGATGTTTCTCTTTCTCTGTCACTTCCTTCCTTTCAAAAAATCAATTTAAAAAATTGTAATAAAAGAAAAAAGAAAGACTGGAGGGCCCCGTGCCAGAGAAGGGAGCTGAGCCTCAGGGCCTTTCCCGAGGAGCGTCCACGCAGAGACCGGCTGCTGCGTTGCCGTTATGATCACCTGACTATTTTTTAAAAAAATATATCTTATTGATTTTTCACAGAGAGGAAGGGAGAGGGATAGAGAGTTAGAAACATCGATGAGAGAGAATCATCAACCAGCTGCCTCTTGCACACTCCCCACTGGGGATGTGCCCGCAACCCAGGTACATGCCCTTGACCGGAATCGAACCCGGGACCCCTCAGTCCGCAGGCTGACGCTCTATCCACTGAGCCAAACTGGTGCCGGCACCTGACTATTTATTAACAGAGGAATATGATTGACCCTGGCCAGTCCAGTTAGAACTAACGTGTTCGGCTGTGCGGGTGCTTTATGTCCAGGTGACCCCCTGGGAACAGACACAGTCACAGAGCTGAACACAGTGCACCGTTAAGACAGGCGAACCGCAGACGGAAGCACGCGTGTGCCTCCCAGCTCCGTGGCGGCTGGCGGACAGCCTCCTCAGGGCTCGGCCCGCCTGGGGCCGTCACGGAGTCCGCGCCCGGGCCGGCTGGCAGCCGGCTGGTCAGCTGGTCTTTATCCTGCCCGAGCGGTGATGGACGAGAACTCCTTCCTGTCAGCGGAGCGCCCCCTCACACGTATGTTTTTATATGTAACGCCAGGCACGGCCTGTGATCGAGAGCCGCTGGGCCCGCGTCTCCACCAGGGGGGAAGCCAGAACCCAGGCCTCGCTAACCCCAGGCACGATACCCGAGCAGTGGCCACTGACCCGAGACTCCCCACGCGGGGAGCGGTCACCCTGTCCAGTCTCCCTCGGCGTTCAAGGTCACAGGACACAAAGGGACACAGGAAGTGGAGGGAGTGCCTCCCCAAGGCCCAGGCGCAGCACACACGGCGCCCCCGCCCCCGCCTCCCCCAGCCCGTCCCGGAGAGCACACCCCCCCACAGCCCACAGCCAAGGCCACGCGTCCGGCGCTCACACCCCCGCCCCGGGACGGTCAGGGTCACGCACCTGGCAGGCTCCATGGACACGGGCTGGGTGGGTGAGTGAGCCCAGAAAGCGGTTTAGTCTCACGGGCGGTAACCAACCCCCAAGAGCCTTCGACCTCCGGCTGACGGGGGGCGCCGCACCTGCTCGGGTAAGAGGCAGCCGGTGTGCGGGAGACGGCCATCGCGGCGCCCGCCCGGCCCGTCCTACGTCTGAGAAGCAGCGTGCTGTTTCCAAGCTCCTTTCTCTCCAGCGTCTCCCTTCACCACGATGGGCAGGTGGTCACTGACGGCCTCCTCCCGCCTTCCTCGCTGGCCCGCCGGTCCGGGAGCAGCAGCCTCCTCACCCGCAGACGGGCCGGCACCAGGGGCCTCACAGCCCGCCCTGAGCCTGGGAGCAGGTGGACGGCCGCGGGCAGAGCCGGGCTTTTCCTGTTTACGCCGCCGCCCGGCTGCGCCCCTGCTATCTCAGTCGTCGTCAGCGAAGGGAGACGGCTACAGGCTGGCTACATTCTGCATTCCCCGGAACAGAACACCGAATCCAAACAGATCCTATCTCCCTCGGGAGCAGCTGGTGAGGGCAGTGCCCGCGTCTCACCCTCACTCCGCTCGGCAGCCACGCTGGGCGCCGGCGATGCGTGCTACCGCCTTCTCCTCGAACCGAAATCAACCAGCACCTGGCTCACAGACGAAGGCCCTGTCCCTGTCCCTCTCGCTGAGACCGTTCCTCGAAGTTCAGAAATCAAGAGCAGCCTCTACAATCAGAGAGCGTCCTCACCTCGTCACATCCGCAACCTTATTCAAAACAATTAAAAATAGCCGTCTGCCTTCCTCCCGTTCTCTTCCTCCCCGCACTCCTCCCGATGAGGCGGTCCCCACAAACAATGGCAGCTCACACACAGCCCCTCCGCTCCCAGCAGCGACAGGAAGCCACTCCGCACGCTGGCTGGCCGCTGGCGGCTGGAGCATCATCCCAGGCCCCACGAGGTCGCTGGTTCGGATCCCAGTCAGGGCTGCAGGCTCCCTCCCAGGGGAAGGCAGACAGTGGATGCTTCTCTCTCTCTCCCCCATCTCCCTCCCTCTCTCTCTGAAAACAACAATAAAACATAGTGTGGGGTGTTTTTTTTTTTAAAGAAAACCAAACATCTCCTACAAAGAAAAGCGAGAACAACTGGCACACGCATCATCTGTGTCTGTGCGCAGGCGGGAGCAGGCGCTGGCCCCCGCGCTCAGCACCCTCGAGGCTCAGCCTCGGGGTGAGAGGAGCACTGTTTCCCTGGAGGACAGTAAAGACCTGGGGCCCGGTGAATTCTGAAAACAGGATCCCCGATACAGTCAACAAAACCGACCTTCGTTCTCCTGGCCTGGTTGAAACCGGGCGCCATGTGAATCCTGTCGGTGAGAAAGGAGGGAGTCACAGCTTCCCTGCGAGGACCAGCGAAAGGAGCCACAGCCACCCCGAGGCCCGTGTGTTCCGCTTGTCCAGTGCCGTTTCGGCGGGCTTGGTGTTTTTGTGTTTTTTAAAGACTGACATCTCTCTTTTTATTTAATATATTCTTACTGATTTCAGAGAGGAAGGGGGAGAGAGAGCGAGAGAGAAACATCAGCGATGAGAGAGGGTCATTGATGGGCCACCTCCTCACCCCTCCCGTTGGGGAGCCGGCCTGCACCCCGGCTCCTGGGTGGACGCTCACCACGGAGTCGCCCGGCGGCCGGACAACCACGGGTTCCTTTCTCTTCTCCCACCAGACGCGCTGGCGGGTCTGGCACCTCCGAGGCGGCTTTAGGACGCAGTGTGGAACGTCAGCTCACCCGGTGGTGAAGAGACAGGCACACTCAGGCAGGCCCTTCCCAGCTCCAGGGCAGGGGCACCCGTGCCTCCATCACCCAGACACAGAGCGGTCCTGGCATCGGCACAGGGACAGCAAACAGCACTGGGACCAGAGCATTCTCCTCTCCGGGAGCTGCCTGCCGGCTTCCCAGGCTCCGGGGGAGGCGGGAGGCTTGGGGGAGCCCTCTCGTCTCCTTCCCCGGACTGAGCCCCCTCCACGGCGCCAGCACCACCCGCCTGCCCGGCGTTTCCGTCCACAGAGCATCGGCGGCCTTTGTCCGCCAGCTCGAGCCCGTTCCTAGAAGGCCCGTCGGCCCTGCACAACGACGGCATCTGTCCACACCGGGTGACAGGGGGGTAACAGGAGGGTCCCTGCGGCCGACCCGCCTCTCCCATGGCCTTCGGGTCCGGCTGGCAGGGCAACGCCTGGTGACCTCCCAGGACCAAGCCCTCCCCGGTCCACTGGCCGCCCGGAGCCTGCACCTGCAGCCGGGCAGCCTGAGGTCTGCAACCAGGCGAGGGGCCTCATGGTCCCCGCACCCCACGGCCGGTCAGCACGGTCCCCGCACCCCCACGACCGCCCCCCGCACCCCCACGTCCACGGTCAGCCGGGAGGGGCTCCGGGCCGGGGGCGCAGGTGAGCGGCGGGGCCGGGCTGCAGGCCGGCCGGCGCTTTATGGCTTTTAGAGCCTGGCCGCCGGCCCCGGGTCACCGCTCCCGAGATCTAATCGCGCAAATGAGCGGCCGCCGGGCACGCAGGAGCCATGGGGTGACGGCTGGTTAATGGGATCGGGGCGGGGGCGCTGCACAGGGGACCGGCGGCCCGCGCCTCACCTGTCAGCCCCGCCCGGCCCCGCCGCCTCCCGGGAGGGCCCCCGCCCCGCGCCCCGCGCCCCGCGCCCCGCGCCCCGCGCCCGGGATCGGGATCGGGATCGGGATCGGGTCCGGGATCGGGTCCGGGAGGAGCGGGGCTGGCCCGGCGGCACCCCCCGCACCTACCAGATAATCCATGTACGGGCTCCGGGCCGCGGCGGCCAGGCATCGGGCGCCCCGGCCCCGGATCGGCTCCGAACCCGGAAAGGAGAGCGCCGGCCGCGAGCGGGCGCCCTGCACAGCCAGCGCCGGAGACTGCCGAGCGCCGCCGAGCGGCCGAGGCGCCGGGCGCGGCGATTGGCCGGGGGCGGGGGCGGGGGCGGGGCCTCCGCGCGCTGATTGGCTGCGGCGCCTATGACAGGCAGGCCTCGGCGGAGAGGCGCGGGAGAGGCGGGCCCAGGCCCCGGGTGGGCGGGGAGAGGGGCGGGGCAAGGGCGTGTAGGGCGGGGCCGGTGGTGTGGTGGGCGGGGCCGGGGGCGGGGCGCGCGGGGGCGGGGCGGAAGGGCGGGCGGCGGAGGCGGAAAACCGGCCGCGCGGCCGTGTCTCCCGGCGCTTCCTCCGGGCGGAGCGGGCGGCGAGCTGGGCTCCGGGCGGCGCGGTGGGGTCCCCGCGGGTCCCGCCGGCTCTGGCCCAGGCCGCGGGCACTGTCCGCGGTGGGCGCTGCCGCAGGGGCGCCGCCGCGCCCGGGTGCAGGGACCGCGCCCCCAGCGGGCGGTAAAGAGAAGAGCCAGGGAGGCCCAGGAGGCGGACCGCAGTTGGCAGGCCTGGCTCCCCTACCCCGGGGAGACCCAGGAAAGGCTTCTGCTCCTCCAGCCACAGGAAAGTCGCCGAAATCCCCAGCTGAGGGCGAAGAGAACAGGAACCCCTCAGTGCCAGCGCCAGCCACGCCCAGGACAGGCAAATGGAGAGAATAAGTCATTTGGGCCCATCAGCGAAAACACTGATGAATAGTCCATTGATCCGCCCCTAAGACCTCCCTCAACACCCACCTTTTAACCCCGAACAGGAGGGGGCAGTGCTCTCCCTCCAGAGACCAGCCCTTCCATTCCCTCCCCTTCTCCTTCCCCGCAGGCGGCGCCTCCTAACCCCTAGGGGCCCCAGGGGACCAGCCACCAGGGAGCAACGGGCAGGCTGACCCCTGACCTGCCCCCCAGGCCCCCTGTTCTCTGACCTCCCATGAGCCAGCAGACCTGGGCCCTCCTGGGGCTTCCTCTCTGCTCCTCCTGTTTCACTGGCCTCAGTAGCGTTTGCTGCGGTCAATAGATTCTTGCTTTCTTTTCTTCATTTTGTCTCTCTTTTTTTTTAATGACTCAATTTCTCTTTTATTTCACGAATGTTTATTGATACCTACTATATGCTAGGCCCCGTGCCACACACGAGGACACAGGGCGGGCAACTTAATCTCTCTCTCCCCTCTTCCAATAAGTAAATAAACAAACAAACAAATAACAAAGCAAGCATATCCTTGGGTTAGGCTTTGAAAGAGAAAAGGCCAGCTGATTCCTGCTGCAGCTCCATCAGCTAGCTGGGAGACTGTCCCAGGCACACGTGAGCCCGCCGAGCTGCCCGCTCCGGCCGGTCAGCACCCACGGGCCCCTGCAGGGGGGCCAGACTGAGAGGGCTCGGCCAGGGCCACCCGAGAAGGGAAAGGCAGAGAGTGCGTTCAGTGGAGCTGGAACAAACCTGAGGATATCCGCCAAGAAAATCACTGAGAGCCGAAACCAGTTTGGCTCAGTGGTAGGAGCGTCGGTCTGCGGACTGAAAGGTTCCAGGTTCGATTCCGGTCAAGGGCATGTACGTTGGTTGCGGGCACATCCCCGGAAGTGGGTGTGCAAGAGGCAGCTGGTCGATGTTTCTCTCTCATCGATGTTTCTAGCTCTCTATCTCTCTCCCTTCCTCTCTGTAAAAAAATCAATAAAATATATTTTTTTTAAAAAAAGAAAGAAAGAAAAGAAAAAATCACTGAGAAGCAGCTAAGCAAAGAACATCAGAGCAATGATCAGGAGTCTAATACCCAAGGAGATGCTCTGAGACAGAGGAGAACGGGGCAGTGGGAAGCATTTCAGAGGATGCTAGCGAACGCCCCAGCCCACGAGGCGTGTCCAGACAGAAAGGACCACAGTGCCGGACCGTGCATGACAACAGACGCGTCATCGGTAAAGGAACAACCATTTAAGTCCTTCCCACAGGAGTGCCACACCAGGGATGTTCACCATCCAGGGGTCCACACACATTCCAGAAACAGAACTTCCAACCTGCTGAGACCGGTGTGGCTCAGTGGATAGAGCGTGGGTCTTCGGACTGAAGATTCGATTCTGGTCAAAGGCATGTACACTGGTTGCGGGCACATCCCCAGTAGGGGGCGTGCAGGAGGCAGCTGATCGATGTTTCTACCTCTCTATCCCTCTCCCTTCCTCCCTGTAAAAAATCAATAAAATATATTTTAAAAACTCCCAACCATAACCTATTGAGGGCTGCCTCTCCGTGTCCTCGAGGTCCGAGTGGTCTTTTCTCTGTGCCCGTCACCTCCCCCTCATATTGGGGACCCAGTGAGCTTGGGTCAGAGCCCCCCTCACAGCCTCCTCAAAGGCCCGTCTCCATCCACATCACCTGCTGACGCCTGGGAGTTGGGGCTCGGACACAGAATTTGGAGTTTGCAGGTGGAAGGAGGTAACTCGGCCCAGAACGGCAGTCGAGGCCGTCAGTGTGAGAGCAAAAGGGACATTATATTCAGATTGACGAAGAATATTCGCAAACAGCTTAGAGCCAGAAACCGGGGTGCCAGCTGCCCCACCTCTGCCCTCCGTTACCCCGGAGGCCCGGGGCCGCCAACACCCACAGAAATAGTGGGGATGGGAGCAGCCACGCGCCTTCAGGAAGGGCTGTATGCAGAGAACATGAATCTACGTATCGATCATTCCCACATGCAGTGAAATGAAATCTCCTTACTCCCGAAAAATCAATGTAAAATTAATTGCATTTCTAGTTACTTAGCAACAAAGACAGGAAATGTGTTTTAAAATAATCTTTATGATAGAAAATTTAGTCCAGCTGGCGTGGCTCAGTGGTTGAGCATCGACCTGTGAACAAGAGGTAATGGCTGGATTCCCAGTTAGGTCACAGGCCCAGGCAGCAGGCTCGATCCCAGTAGGGGGCATGCAGGAGGCAGCCAATCAGTAATTCTCTCTCATCATTGATGTTTCTATTCCTCTCTCCCTCAGTCTTCCTCTCTGAAATCCATAAAAATATATTTTTTAAAAGATAGAAACTTTAAAAGCATCTAAGAATAATTCTTACAACTCTAAGGGTTTGAGAGAAATTAAGAACTTAGGTAGGTAGGATGTTCATTGATGGGAAGACTGTTGTAGAGAAGTGAATTCTCCTCAAATTGATGGACACATTCAAAATAAGAACATTCAAAGTCATGGAGGACAGTCTAGACCAGTGGTTGGCAAACTCATTAGTCATCAGAGCCAAATATCAACAGGACAACAATTGAAGTTTCTTTAGAGAGCCAATTTTTTTAAACTTAAACTTCTTCTAACTCCACTTCTTCAAAACAGACTCGCCCAGGCCGTGGCGTTTTGTGGAAGAGCCACACTCAAGGGGCCAAAGAGCCGCCTGTGGCTCGAGATGCACAGCTTGCCGACCACGGGCCTAGAGAAGCAGCTCTGACCTGCCCTCATCAAGGCGGGTGCCTCCTCCTCGGGGCGAAGCTCTCGCGCGGTGCCGTGCGTGGCCGGCGTGGCCGTTCTGGCGGCGTGGCTGCGAGCAGCGCGGTGGCTGCAGCCAGTCTGGCCCGGTTTGCATCTCATCGCGGCCTCCCCTCTCTATCCAGTTCCGGGACCTCAGGCATGTACTTAACTTTCTGTAACTCATTTACCCCATTTGGACGGGCATTAGGGTTAACAGAGAAGGCCATGCCCAGAGCAGCGCCCGCCCCCCCCCCCCCCCCCCCGCTCCCGTGCGGTGTGACCAGCCATGTCGCCCGCCTCTGCTCTCTCGTCCCCGAGCTGAGCTCCTCGTAGGAGGACACAAGAGTCACTGGCCCCCGCGCCTCCGAGCCTGCCAGTGCCTGGCTCCCGCGCTGTGTTCGCTGTCCTGTGCCCTGGCCGGGAGGATGGTGGCAGCTGCGGACGGTCCAGGTGTGAAGACGGACTAAGTATCTGAACCCCAGACCATCTCCGCTGTGTGGCCCACGCCACATGCCCGAAGCGCAATCACGGGAACATAGGTGACAACACCCGCCACGGCCTCGCACCCGCACCCTTTGTTCCCCCGGCCTGGGGTCCCCGGCTCATCGGTGGTGGCCACGGGCATGTGCTCTTTGTGAAATGTCTGTTCCAGGCCTCTGCCCATTTTAAACCGGGTATTTCTGTATTACGTAGTGTGAGCTGCTTATGGATTTTGCATATTAATCCCTTGTCGGATGTGTGACCGCGAATCTCTCCCCATCCACAGGGCCGTTCGCGCTGCCGCGCCCCTCGGCGTTTGCTGTCGTCCCACCATTGACTTTGGCTTGTGTTGCTGAGCTTTGGAGTCAGATTGGCACGGTCATTGCCAATGCTGAGGCCCATCACCTTCCTGGACTTCCTTTCATTTTAAATAGATTCTTAATGATGTCAGTGATGAGAGAGGGAGAGAAGCATCAGTGATGAGAGAGAGTCACAGATGGGCTGCCAGGTCATGCCTGGAGGAGAGGGGAAGGCACCCCACATTCCTGCGTCCCGAGTTCCTGCTCCTGGACTCCCAGCTGCTTCCTCCGGGACCCTGGGGGAGGGTGTTATCTGCCAGCTCCTGTCACGGAAGCCTCAGCACCCAGGCCCAGCCTGAGGAGCACACCCAGGCAGGACAGAGGCCAGGCTCCGTGACAGGAGCTGGCCCGTCCACCGTCTGACCACGGGCTCGCCGTGCTGAGAGCCCCATCCACCGTCTGACCACGGGCTCGCCGTGCGGAGAGCAAACACCGAGACACGCGGGCCAGGGCCGAGCCTGGCTGAGGCGGTCCCAGCAGCCCGTGGGTGAGCACGGCCTGCAGTGGTCACGTCTGTTGTTATCAATCACACGTGCGGGTTGCGGCAGGACACGGGCAGGCGTGTGGAAGCCGGGAGCGGCCACGTGGACGATGCCTGCAGGGGTGGGGCAGGGAGACCCGGCCGCAGGCCCTCGGTGACACTACGGACCTGCTGACGGGCCATGGGGTTCCGCCTCCACACCTGGCACCGAGGGATGCGGGCACTGAGTCACATAGCGCCTTGCAGGTACCTGCCACTCCCGGGTCATGGAGACCCGGGAAACACACCAACGAGCGGAGTGCCTTGGTTGTGCCTTGGTTGTTGGCACATCTCCAGTGAGGGGGTGTGCATGAGGCAGCATGGACCGGGCCATCGGAACGGAAATAGGATGGGGACGCCTTCCGATTGTGTCATTAGAATCAGGTGACCAGACGTCCCGCTTCTGGCCAGACAGTCTCGATTTTTAACAATTTGTCCCGCATCCCGTGGCGTTTTATAAAAAAAATCCCGATTTTTGGAAAGAATCTTTTAAATCTTTTGGACTTTTTTTTTTTTTAAGCATGGGACAAATTGTTAAAAAGCAGGACGTCTGGTCACCTTACATTAGGAGGTCGCTGTCAGGTGACCCTGGAGCCCCAGGAGCAGCCTACAAGACCCGGGGGGCAGGGTCCATAAGATAGCGAGGTGCCTCCCTGGCTCTGGCTGGGCTGATGGAAATGTGGCGTGCGTGGGAGGGACAGGAGAGTCACATGACCCCAGAGAAGCCAGGGCCCCGCCTCCACAGGCCTCCATGCGGGTCATTTGGTGCAGCGTTGTCAGAGGCGGACCTGACAGGGTCCAGGGGCAGAATCTGGTGATGGAAGTGGCTGCTCCGTGCGGGGTGGTGTCTGCTCCTCAGCTGTGCATGCCCCCCCCCAGGCCCCACCTCTAGACCGGCCACCCCCCAGCCCCCAGCCCCCAGCCTCTCCTCACACCCCTCTCCAGGGACCAGGACGGCAACCCGGGCATGTGCCCTGATCGGGAATCGAACCCGTGACCTCCGTGGTGCATGGGACAATGCTCAGCCACTGAGCCACACGGTCCAGGCCCAGTCAAACCCGTCACAGCATCCAAAGGCCAGGGCACTCGTTGGGAACCTTGGGGGACACTGACACCGCAGGACTGGCCTTCCCCGCATGACTGCTCCCAGCTGCTGCCAGGCTGGTCCGGCCGCCCGGCCGCACTGCTCTGCTGGGGAGGCAGCCGTCCTTCACTCACTCGGGCGCAGTCAGTTCTCCGGCTCCTCTTGGGTGGAGCTTCCATCCCAACTCCTCGCTGAGGGTTCAGCTCTGTGGACTCTTGTAACACGGCGTTCCTGCTGTCGCCTCGCCTGACAACTGTCCTCTGGCCTTTATCACTAACCTCTCCACGAGGAGCTGGGCACACAGTAGGTGTTGAATGAAATGTTTTGAATCGCCGAAACCAGTGTGGCTCAGTGGATAGGGCATCAGCCTGTGGACTGAAAGGTCCCAGGTTCGATTCCAGTCAAGGGCATGTGCCTTGGTTGTAGGCACATCTCCAGTGAGGGGGTGTGCATGAGGCAGCTGGTCGATGTTTCTAACTCTGTCTCTCTCTCTTCCTCTCTGTGAAAAATCAATAAAAAAAATATTTTTTTAAAAAGAGTTTTGAGTGAATGAATGAATGAATGAATGAATAAAGGTTTTTACGAATACTCATGCCAGGCGTTTGGCATACAACCATTCCACACACGTCAGGTCAGTTTTCTGTGATCACAGGATAACCCAGAACCCGGGGTCTCCCTGGCAGATGCATGGAAGCAGGGCTCCTGGGAACATGAAACACGTTGACCAGCCATCGGAGCAGATGCCAGTCAGTCAGAACAGAGCACCTGGCCAGAGCAGCAGGAACTCACTTATTCACTGAGCACATGGCAGACGGTCTGTGAAGATGGAGCTGAGCCAGCTGTCCCGAGATGGAAGACTACCCACCAACAACATGCACACCTACAGCCCAGCAGCCACAGGGACACTCCTGGTGCTCATACGATCTTACTTGTGAAATCAATAATGAATAACTTTTCTGTATATTAGCAATAACCATTTCTAACCATTCACACCATAATAAGATCTAAGAATTTACTTAAGGTTTATGAAGCATATCAAAACTATGCAACTTTACTGAGAATCATAAAAACACTTGAATAGAGAAATAGCATGAATTTAAAAAAAAAAAAAACTCCTTGCCGAAACCGGTTTGGCTCAGTGGTAGAGCATCAGTTTGCGGACTGGAAGGTCCCAGGTTCGATTCCGGTCAAGGGCATGTACATTGGTTGCGGGCACATCCCCGGTAGGGGGTGTGCAAGAGCCGGCTGGTCAATGTTTCTCTCTCATCGACGTTTCTAGCTCTCTATCTCTCTCCCTACCTCTCTGTGAAAAATCAATAAAAATATATTTTAAAAAATAAATAAATAAATAAATAAACCTCCTTAATACTATAAGATGCCTGTTCTCCCCAGATTGTTTTTATAAGCAGTGACATTCCAAAAAAAAAAAATGCCAAATAATTTTTGGGATAATGTGTTTTTTGTTTTTTTGTTTTCCAAATAGTAACATACATGAACAAGTTCAATGAATTTTAAATTATTTAGAAACTGGTCTAAGTTTAAAGTTCATCTGACATAAAAATAAAGCAAAATATTCTGTAAAATGTTAATAAGAAAAAAAACTTTAAAATGTTGGAGCTGAAACTTTACTATAGAAATTGGCAGAAAGGAATTCTAGCAAAAAATAAAAAAGCTCAAGGGGATGGGTACATAATGTGATCAGGCCCCATGTCCAGGTGGTGAGCTCCTGATGGAACCACTGCTAATGCTGAAATAATTGTGATACAAGCAGCCACCTGAGCACACACATGTAAACACAGACATCTATATAATAAAGAGGGAATATGCTAATTGGTCCTAAGGTTGTCACAGTCATGACCAGGAGCTGGTGGGCGGGAACCAGGTGGGGACTTGCACCACCAGGAAGTGAGGCTGCTGCAGGGGGTGGCCCCCCTGGCGGAGGTGTGCCCAGGCCCATGGCACCGACCAGCCTGGAGGGGAGTGTCAGGACCAGGGCAGGCCCTGGGCAGAGAGCTCTCGGCACTCCTGCGCCGGGGTCTCAAGGTGCATAGAGGAAGGGAGAGAAGATGGGCAATTAGGAGGATAAGACAAGGGAGAGTAGTTAGGGGCATCAGGCCAGCAGGGGAGCAGTTAGGGGCATCAGGCAGGCAGGCAAATGAGCACTTAGGAGCCAATGGTTCTGGACTGTGAGAAGGATCCCAGATTGGAGAGGGTGCAGGTCAGGCTGAAGGACCCTCTCTCCCCCCCACTCCCTAGCATGCATGAATTTTGTGCACGAGGCCACTAGTCAATAAATAACGCCAGAAAAGATGTCGCTTAAAACTTCGGGTGGACAAGCATCACGTTGCAAGTAGATCTGTCTGCATACAGCGAACACCTCTGTGGAGAATGGCGATGTTAGAGGCAGATCCCAAGTCAGGAGCGTGTTTGCCACGCTGACGGCGCCTGGCTGGGGTCTGACAGGGCGCCGTGTGCTGTGCTGACCGCGTGTGCGTTCGGGTTCGGATCGCTGGGTGTGAACACGAAACGTCTCGCTTCCCAGCTGTCCGGGTCTGGTTCCCGGGAAGCTGGGGCTGCGAGGAGGACTCCTGGCTGAGTAGCTGACAGCGGACACCCTTCCTCTGGGGAAGGAGGGGGCAGGAGGAGGGGGAGGAATCCAGGGAAAGGTGAGGTTCAGATGCAGCCTCCCCCCAGCTGCCCCGCCAGAACTGGGCAAACAGGTTGCCACGGCGGCTCCCGGCCTGGCATCAGGCTGGTCTTCGTGTCCCGCCCTCCGTCACTGGCCTGGGGCCCCTGGCACCGGGCGCGCTCGCTTCCATGGAGGCCAGCTCCCCGGCAGAGGGGGCAGGCTGAGCGTCAGACACCGGAGGACGGTGCGTGCGGACAGGGCATTGGGGGACCCACCAGTAGCACCGTCTGTGGTAACTGTGTCCTCCCGGGAGGTCCCTCGGTTCTTTGAAGCTCTCAGATCCTCGTTTATAAAGAGAAAACGGTATCAGTGCCACACAGGGAGGGGCGAGGGGAGTGTAGGGGCTCTGGCAGCTAGTAGTCTCTGCCAGGAACCAGGCCAGCAACAGCACCCCGATGTTAGCACGTGTCTGATCGCTCACTCAGAGCAGAATGGGGCCACGGCAAAGAGGGCAGGGGGCGTTTTCTCTCCTACAGCTACAGACACGCACGCTTCCAACGCTTACGATGAATTGCCGCTTCTTTCCCCTCCAACTGTCGGCGTGGCGAGGCGTCCGGGTGGGGTGGGGAGCCGCACGCACTGCGATGAGGACACGAAATGACCGTCTCGGGGGCTCTCCCGAGCTTATCCCTCAGGCACACGCTTCTAACACGCGCACCCCCACTTGCGTGTGTGCGGCACATACTTACACGCATAAAGAAGCTCCTATGTAGGTCTGAGAACGGAGAAGTCGGCAGTGGTCCCAAGAGCTGCTAAACTAGGAAGGGATGACGCTGCCACAGTGGTCGCTGCAGACAACGATGGAGACGTACATGTTAATGTGGATACAAACACAGATGTATTTCATTGAGACGGAATTTGGGTCAAAAACACACGTCTAGAATTGTGTTCAGATGGTAAAACGCAATGGTGTGCCTTTTGGGGGCGCACGCACGGGCCCTGGCTGTTGGTGGGGTGATTTCGGCAGCTCTGTGTGCGCAGGCGGAGACCCAGGGTGGCCGACGGGCCACGCAGGAAGATCGCTCATCACACAGGCGCGGCCCTCGGTGCCTGCACCCCCCCCCACGCTGTGCGTCTGAGCTGGCTCTTAGGCGAGGCGCCAGGAGCCGCTCCCGCGCTCCGGTCCGGTGTGCGTGTTTTGCGTGGCGTGGTGTTGGGAGGCAGCTGTGCCACGGCCACCTCCGAGCCCGGCGTTCCCGGCAGGACCCTCCGCGGCGTGGCCTGCTCTCCGGGGTCTGGTGCGTGTCAGTCCCGGGAGATGACAGACGCCGGTCTCCTTACCCCGGACCGGACGCTCATGGCGCCAGCGCAGCCCGGGGGAGGGGTCGCCGTCCTGGGGCTTGGTCAGCCTCGGCGAGGCTCTGTCACAGCCCCGGGCGCCCGCGTCCTCCTTGCTGCGCCAGGGCCCTGGCATCCTGTGCAGGGGGTTGGGGGGGGGGGACAGAAAGACCTCCAGTCCGCTTGGGTTCGCACGCTTTGTCCCGGACACAGAGGAACCAGAGGGGGGCTGTCCGATGAGGGGCTGCTGGGCTGCCCAGACCGAGGCGCTGTGTCTGGGGCACTCCGCCATGTGGGGGTGGCCGCCAGGCGCGGTTGGGGTCCAGGCGAGTGGAACGAGGGAGCCCGTGCCTCTCCCGGCTCTCCCGGGAACGCCCCGCTCCTGCTCCTCCCAGGAGGGAGAGGAAACGCTGCCTGCAGCCCGGAGCCAGGGGCGGCGGCGGTGAGTAAGCAGTGGTCTGGGAGACAATCAAGGGAATTGCAGCTCTGGGGCCACACGGGCGGCAATCAGAGGGCAGGAGCGCGGTCCGTGTCCCGGGCCAGGCCGAGGCTCCCCATGTGCCAGCCGAGACCAGGCCCGGGGCTGAGCCGAACAATGCTTCCTGTGTCCGCCACCAGCACACGGGAGCCACGTACGGATGCCAAACCCCTCTCCTCTTCGGAAACAGAGCCACGGGGATGGCCCGGAAGTCCCCCTTCCTGCGGGGACCTTAGGATGCTCATTGCAATGAGGTCACGCGGGGCCCCTGGAGGCCTGCATTCTGCCGGCGCAGCGGTATTTGAGGCCCGTCCGTCCCGCTGGGGAGGAAGCGGGCCCCGGCTCCGTCCCGGCGAGCGATTCCCTGGGCAGAGGGACCGTATGAGACAGGCTTTCCCAGATGAAGGCACATCACACTTTTCAGCCAGGACAGGAAACTCCAGGGTTGCCACGGCAACGGCAGGACGGTGCCGGGCGGGGGCCTGGCTGTCACTCTGCCACACCGAGCACAGGCCCCGCAGTGGGCCCGCCAGCGAGCTCCCCGGACACTGGGGGCCGTTTCTCGTGGGAACCCGTTCGCGCCCCGGGGGTCAGGGCTGGGGGTGCCGCGGTGCCCGGACGGTCGCAGGAAGGCGAGGGGGTGGTCTGTGGGCTTCCCCCGACAGACTGAGCGGATGCTGCTCCTCCGCCCCACTCCTGTGCGGGAGCTGGAGGGCGGGGAGGGCAGTCCGGGGGCACAGACACTGTCCTGGAGGATCCCACGGGAGTTCGAGGCCTCTGTGCTGTTGGAGTGCAGAGCGGGAAGGAGGGGACCCCCGTTCTCCGGCCCAGGAGCCGTCGGGAATAAGGCGGTCCGGGCGGGGGCAGGGCTGTGGGCGGAGTGGGGTCCCTGTGTCTGACGTCTGTGCGCGCAGGGCGGGCGGACAGGTCCCCCTCAGGGCGGCGGTGTGCCGGGACTGTGAACACGGGGACGGAGCCACTGGAGAGAAGCGCAGGGGTTCAGCTCCCGGGAACAGCAGTGGGTCACATGGAGCAAGTCCTGGGACCTCCGTTCAAACCGGAGAGCTTGTGTGCATCCATCCCCACCCTGCTCTCTATCGACAGGAAAGGCTAAGCGCAAAGTGTCCCTGCGGCAGTTCGACTGCGAGACGGCGTTCTGTCACTCGCTGTGACGTGTGCTGGCCACCAGGGGGAGGCGCGGGAGGACGGAAGGCCCAGGCCCCCAGCCGGCAGCCGGAAGGCCCCCATCGGCCCATCACCCCCGGAGTCTAGGGACCTACCTGTGCATGGATTTCACGTAACGGGCCTTTGGCTGTAGAATAAAACATTTAAAAAGCGATTCACGTAAGTGACGCCTGAGGTGCAGGGTCTAGTTTAACGGCTAGACTCGCAGTGTTTCCCAAAGGGCGGTGCGCGCACCCCCAGGGGTATGGGGAGAGTTCGGTGGGGTGCGCGTTGCACCGGAGATTGGTGGGGAGATGCACGGCACCGTGCTTAGCTGCGCCTAATTCTACGTTCTCATGAGGACGAGGGGTCCTCAGCGTTACGGAAGTGATAGAAAGGGCGCACATATGTCAGAAGTTGGGAAACACTGGTCTAGAGGAATGTCTAAAGGAACCTTTTAATGTGACTTTCAGCCCCTCCACCCCCGGGAAGCTGGGGTCTGAGGGTGCAGGTCACCACGTCTCAGAGAGTGGCCCCTGAGCGTGCCCCTGAGACCAACACAAAGTGACGTTGCAGGTGACCTGTGATTGGAGAGAGATGGGGGAGAGAAGGGGAGAGAGGCAGAGAGGGGGGGGGGGGAGAGGGAAAGAAAGGGGGGGAGATGGGGAGAGAAGGAAAGGAAGATAGAGAGAGACCTTCCCACTTTGTCCTGAGGGCTTGCCAGGAAGGCAAACGCTGGGTGTGGAGGTGCTGGGATCCTCCCTGGTGTCCGCCTACCGCGCCCTCTAGTGGCAGCGCGGGGCCTGCTCGAATGCAGAGCTGCTCTGTGCTGCCTTGAGGGTGGTTTTCCGTGTATTTTCCAACAGTCGCAACGCGTGCGCTGGATTTTGTTTCTATCGTTAAGCAATTATGAGCCATTTCAGAGTAAATGGCTTTTTTACTTGTATTAATTATTCATCTCCTGCAGTAAAAAAAAAAAAAAAAAAAAAAAAAAAAACAAACACCTTTCTAAAAAACTTTTCTTTTTACCTAGGTTCATTCCGTTAAATCTATATTTAAACTTAACCTGCATTTAAATGTAGGGTAAACTGTTATCAGTATAGTAGTTTAGAAGTTACGTGCTTTATGGGAAGTTTTAAGAGATCTGTCAATGCCCTCATTTTCCATAATGTGTCTGGACCGCAGGAGAACAAATCATGGGAAGTGGTTCTGATGAGGTTTCCTATGTTTGTTAGTCGGGGCGGCTCTCTCTCTGACATTATTAGCCAGCAGCATTGTGGGGCTATTAGTCATCGTTTCATTTATTATTAAACACGTGGCCACACCCTCCGTCTCCCATTGGAATCTACATCTTGTTGACCAGTGTGTTTTGGTGGGGGGTGCACAGTGGACGTAGCTGATGAAGATTCATTAAAATGTCGATGCTCAGCTGAAACCGGTTTGTCTCAGTGGATAGAGCATCGGTCTGCAGACTGAAGGATTCCAGGTTCGATTCCGGTCAAGGGCATGTACGTTGGTTGCAGGCACATCCCCAGTGGGGGGTGTGCAGGAGGCAGCTGATCGATGATTCTTTCTCATCGATGTTTCTAACTCTCTATCCTTCTCCCTTCCTCTCTGTAAAAAATCAATAAAATATATTTAAAATAATAATAATAAAATAAAACGTCGATGTTCAGGGCGCACCCCACCCTGCCGGCTCCCCTTGCCCGATGTTCTGGGTCAGGCCTGTGAGTGCTTGGCACAGACGGGGCGTATTATCACATTATTATATGTAAAAACGTGCGTTTCCGTGTGTGAATGAGAGGAAACATGTGCAGGCTTTGAAAACGGGCTAATCGTTGCCCTTATCTGCTCTTCGCCTAAAGCTTTCCTGGAATGGCTTCATTCTCCGTGTCTACACGCCAGAGAAACGGCACGTTTCCTCTGCAGTGGCCACGCCTGTGGGACCCCTCCCCAGATCTTCCACTCTGTGAGGCCGGGAATCACGCCCACAGCTGTTGTCACCGGTGTGTTTTTAAGATAAGGGACTCGGTTTTCTTTTTAAAGTTGGTTTCAGAGAGGAAGGGAGGGAAGGAGGGAGAGAGAGAAAGAGAGAGAGAGAGAGATCAATGATGGGAAAGAATCACTTATCGGCTGCCTCCTGCACGCCCCACGCTGGGGATGGAGCCTGCAACCCGGGCCTGTGCCCTGGGCTGGAATGGAACCCTGACCTCCTGGTTCATAGGTCGACGCTTAACCACTGAGTTATGCTGGCCGGGTCCTAGCTCTTTCTTTATAAATCACTTATTAGACAAGCCGGTTGTTCTCTATTCTAAATGAATAGGATGCAATCTTTCCGTTTTAATAGATCAGTTGCCCCCTTTCGGCGGGGTGGGGCTGGGGCAGGGGGAGGACAGAGGAGGGTAGTGGGAGACAGGTCTCAGCTCTGGGAGGGTGAGCAGAGGCTGGGCTGAGTCTCAGGACAGAGACAGGGCCGGGGCAGCCGACTCGCCCTCCTCCCTCCCCCCTCGCCACTGCCCACGGAGGGCGGGCCTGCACCCTCAGCGGGGACAGCACTGTCCCTACAGGTGTATCACTCGCACAGCGACGAGGCCTCGTACTCCTGTGCACACCCCTTTCCTCTGTCTGTGTTTATTCTTTCCACCGTTTCCTCTGAAATTCCGCCCGGGAGAGCTGGGAAAACCGGGTTACACCGGGGTTTGGCCGGTTCCCTGCACTCTCAGCCCCCGCAGCCGTCAGTGTGCCCACCCGCTGCCCCCTCCCGGCTCCGTGGGTCACCGCTGACTGACCCCGCGCTGCCCATGCTTCTTGTTCAGGACAAAGTGGCTGCACCTGGACGTGCACACAGAGGCCCCGGCTCCGTCCTGCAGGCCCTCCCTGGGCCAGCCAGGCACCTGCCCTGGCATCTGTGAGACTGGCCAGCCCTGATAGAGGAGGTCGGTGCTGTGTACGCATCTTAACCTGGTTCCCACCAAGTCCATTCCCAACGCTCCTGTGCGCCCCCCACCCCGCTCCCCCCACTGGCACCCCCCAGCCCAGTCTTCCACTCACACAGGAGGTTGGGGGCCCTCAGTGTCCTAGTCTGAGCAATGGGCTCGCTGTGGCACTGGGCCCTGGGGCTGTGCAGGCTGAATGAGATGCTAATGAGATGCCAGTGAGAGCTTCCTGCCAGCTGGCAGCACTCAGGCCACCACTGTTATGATTACTGTCACTGCGGGATTGTTTTCAGCTGGAAACGCCTGGGCCCTCAGCAGCTCCCACAGAGGCCCGTGGACCCGGACGCCCCAGCACAAAACTGAGCGCCCCACCTGGTCAGGGCAGCCAGGCGCTGGCGGGAGCGGGCCTGGCGCTCAGCGTCACTCACAGCCATGGATGGGGAGGCGGGCGGCGCCTTACCCCCCGGTCCCTGGTCTCATCCTGCCGCCTGCCCATGGCCGCTGACTCGGGCCACCAGACCATCCAGGCTGCGTGGACAGCACCCCCCGCACCCCTACCCCCGTCCCCTCCCGTCCCATCAGAGCAGGCGTGGCCCTGCGCGGGGCACCAGCTGCCCACGGAGCCCACGGCCCTGCCTCTCCCGGGGTCCGCCCTGGAAGCACCCTCCCCTGGGCCTCCCCCGGACCTTCCTCTCCCTCACCTTCCCGAGCACAAAGTCTGCAGGAAGAGACCTCAGGGCAGTTTGACTTCCTCCAGCCCCCCTCTGCCGGGCCTGGGCACACTTGTGGGACCAGGAGGCAACCACAGGCCTCGGCCAGCAGCCGGGAGGGGAGCTGGGCCTTCTCGGCGCAGCGTCAGCTCCGGGACCACCAGCCACGTCTTCAGTCCCTTCAGGGCAGGGTTTCCCAACGTCTGACACATATGCGCCCCTTCTATCACTTCCGTAACGCTGAGGACCCCTCGTCCTCATGAGAACGTAGAATTAGGCGCAGCTAAGCACGGTGCCGTGCATCTCCCCACCAAACTCCGGTGCAACTCGCACCCCCACCAAACTCTTCCCGTGCCCCTGGGGGTGCGCGCACCACACTTTGGGAAACACTGGTTTAGGGAAGCGGGCAATGTGACGCCCCGTCTTTTTGTATTATTATGTATACATTTTTTTTTTTTTTTACAGAGAGAAAGGGAGAGGGAGAGAGAGCTAGAGACATCGATGAGAAACATCCATCAGCTGCCTCCTGCACACCCCCCACCGGGGACATGCCTGCAACCAGTGTACATGCCCTTGGCCGGAATCGAACCCGGGACCTTTCAGTCCGCAGGCCGACGCTCTATCCACTGAGCCGCACCGGCTTCGGCTGACACCCCGTCTTCGAAAGAGGCCACCACGGGATCCACGCGGGCCTGCTTCTCCAGAAATCCTGAGTGCCGTGTCTGTCACAATAACGGAACCTGACATCGATCCATCCCTTCCTGGGTGCCGGGCCTGTTCCAGGCGTTCTGTCCCTTTCTCCGAGTCCTCCACGCAGCCCGAGAGCGACCTGCGTCCCCTTCCTGGCGAGGAGGAGACGGCGCCTGCGATTGCGATTGCGATTGTGCTGGATCGGCAGGCAGCCACGGACAGTGGGCCTCCCCAGATTCTTCTCCCCTGACTCGCCCCGGTGCCTGGCTGGGCCTGTGGTGGAGAACCAGCGCAGTTTGTTCCTGGTGGTTTCCACTCAGGTGCCGGGAATCACACTTTGTCCTTCAAAACTCCCGTCCCGCCCGCTGCCGGCCGGCTCCGGCAGGGCCTGGAGCTGCCAGGTTTCCGGGCCAACCGGCGAGCCGGGCTCAGGGTGCGAGGCCTTCCTCTGGACTAGGAAGTCCAAAGGCAGGAGGGCCTGGCCGCGTGGCCATGGGTGGGAGCGTCGTCCCATGCACCAAACCGCGGCGGGTCGATTCCTGGTCAGGACACATGCCTGCGTGACAGGTTCGATGCCCAGTCAATGTGCACACAGGAGGCAGCTGATCATTGTTTCTCTCTCACATCGATGCCCCCCCCCCCAATTAAACAAAACAGATAAAAGGCAAGAGAAGTAAGAATGGCTCAGTTAGAATTTATTAGTAGTGAGCTATTGGAGTAATTCCAGGCTTGTCCACCAGGGGGCAGCCGTCACATAACAATCTGAACGGCCTCCTGGCGCGGCTCTCAGAACCCACATCAATCCCACCTGGAGTGAGTCTTCAGCTCGGCGCAGACCGAGGCCATCTGCTTCCTTTCAGCCCAAACTTATAACACGCCCGGCCTGGCTTTGCCGCGGTAACTGAGGGGGCTGGCGTCTCTGAGGAGGGAGGTGAGCCTGGCCGCAGACAGACGTGTGTGCGGTGCTGGTTCCAGCACACGCACCGGCTCCCTCCAGCCCCGCCCCACCACCTGAGGGCCCTCACTCCAGGCCACGCTTCCTGGAGATGCCATTCACACAGCAAACACTCTTTGTCCAGGGGACGGACGGCACCGCCTGTGCTGGGCCCATCGGACCGACCGCGTCCGGGAGGCCCTCCTGCAGCCCGGATGCCCAGGGCCTCGTCCTCCTGAGGGCGCTGAGGAGCGGGTGCATGGCCGCCCCGGGAGCGGGCGGGGCCCTGCTCGCTGGGCTTCTGATGCCAACAGCTCTCAGCTTCCACATTTCCTGTCCCCGTGGCTCCACCCCGTCACCAAGGCTCCCGCTCTGAGGGCACTCTGCCCAAACCCCTTCCCGGTCCTGTTCCTGACGGGCCCCGGGGCAAACCCAGACGGGTGGCTCAGGTGTCCCGCAGGGACACGGCCAGCGAGGAGATGAAAGAAAAGGTGCAGGGCAGGCTGGGTTTGCCACGTCTGGGATTTGAGTGTGTGTGTGTGTGTGTGTGTGTCTGTGTTTAAATATCTTTTTATTGAATTTCAAAAAGGAAGGGAGAGGGAGAGAGAAAGAGAGAAACATCCACGATGAGAGAGAATCATAGATCGGCTGCCTCCGACACGCCCCCTCACTGGGGATGGAGCCCACAACCTGGGCCTGTGCCCTGACCGGGAATTGAAAAGTGGCCTCCTGGTTCCTGGTCAGTGCTCACCGCGGGGCCGGGCCTCGAGGCTGATCACTGTCAGCAGGCCCTGCAGCTCCCCGGGGGGCCGGGCTGACCAGCCCCTTGCTCACAGACGCTGAGCCCGCCCCTCCGGCCACTCCGAGGAGCCCCAGTGGCCCAGGCCGCTGTCCGTCACCCGGGCGGTGTCCTGGCATTTCTCCGACGCGGCTTGTGACTCGGAGTCTCTTTTTGTCCCGAGATAAGCCAGGCAGACGTGGCAGCGGACAGCTGAGGAGGGCAGCTGCCTGCTCCCTGACGGACCAGCAGCCTATAAATAGCGCTGCTGTCCCGGTGACAGGCAGGCGGGTGGGTGCTCTCAGCCTGGCCGAGCGCTTGTGACAGAGCAGGTCACAGCACAGAGCTGCCCCTGCTCATCTCAGCGAAGGCGGCTGCAGGCTGGGCAGCCGGGGCCTGGGCAGCGAGGGCCTGGGCAGCCGGGGCCTGGGCAGCCGGGGTCTGGACAGCGAGAGCCTGGACAGCGGGGGCCTGGACAGCGAGGGCCTGGGCAGCCGGGGCCTGAACAGCCGGAGCCTGGGCAGCGAGGGGCTGGACAGCCGGCACCTGGACAGTGAGGGCCTGGGCAGCCGGGGCCTGGACAGCCGGGGCCTGGACAGCTGGGGCCTGGACAGCGAGGGCCTGGACAGCGGGGGCCTGGGCAGCCGGGGCCTGGACAGCGAGGGCCTGGACAGCCAGGGCCTGGGCAGCGGGGGCCTGGGCAGCCGGGGCCTGGACAGCTGGGGCCTGGGCAGCCAGGGCCTGGACAGCGAGGGCCTGGACAGCCGGGGCCTGGGCAGCGAGGGCCTGGACAGTGAGGGCCTGGACAGTGAGGGCCTGGACAGCGAGGGGCCCGTGGGGACGCCGCCCCGCCGCTGGCCCATGATGGCGCAGGTCGTCCTGAGGCACCCCATCCACACGCCCGTGCGCTACCAGGAGCAGTTCGAGACGCGGGGGCTGGAGGACTGCCGGCTGGACCACGCCCTGTACGCGCTGCCCGGGCCGACCACCGTGGACCTGGGCCGAGCGGGGGCCGCCGCGGCGGAGACGCCGCCCCCCGAGGGCCCCGCCGAGGGCCCGGCCCGCTTCCAGGTGCTGCTGGACGTGGTGCAGTTCCTGCCCGAGGACATCCTCATCCAGACGTGCGAGGGCTGGCTGCTGGTGCGGGCGCGGCACGGCGCCCGCATGGACGAGCACGGCTTCGTGTCCCGGGCCTTCACCCGCCAGTACCGCCTGCCCCGCGGCCTGGGCGCCGGCGACCTGCGGGCCGCGCTCGGCCATGACGGCATCCTCGTGGTGGAGGCCTGGCGGGGGGCCGGGGCCCCGTGAGACCGCCCGGGCCCCGCACAGCCCCCCGGGCCCCACACAGCCCCCCGGGGCCCCACACAGCCCCCCGGGCCCCACACAGCCCCCCGGGGCCCCACACAGCCCCCCGGGCCCCACACAGCCCCCCGGGGCCCCACACAGCCCCCCGGGCCCCACACAGCCCCCCGGGGCCCCACACAGCCCCCCGGGCCCCACACAGCCCCCCGGGCCCCGCACAGCCCCCCGGACCCCGCACAGCCCCCCGGGGCCCCGTGAGACCGCCCGGGCCCCGCACAGCCCCCCGGGGCCCCAC
Source organism: Pipistrellus nathusii (assembly GCA_963693515.1). Lineage (NCBI taxonomy): Eukaryota > Metazoa > Chordata > Mammalia > Chiroptera > Vespertilionidae > Pipistrellus > Pipistrellus nathusii. The sequence goes on along the minus strand of OY882861.1, from coordinate 1,114,996 downwards.
ACAGCCCCCCGGGGCCCCGCACAGCCCCCCGGGGCCCTGTGAGACCGCCCGGACCCCGCACAGCCCCCCGGGCCCCGCACAGCCCCCCGGGGCCCTGTGAGACCGCCCGGACCCCGCACAGCCCCCCGGGCCCCGCACAGCCCCCCGGGGCCCCGCACAGCCCCCGGGGCCACGCACAGCCCCCCGGGACCCCGCACAGCCCCCGGGGCCCCGCACAGCCCCCCGGGGCCCCGCACAGCCCCCCGGGACCCCGCACAGCCCCCGGGGCCCCACACAGCCCCCCGGGCCCCACACAGCCCCCCGGGGCCCCGCACAGCCCCCCGGGGCCCCGCACAGCCCCCCGGGACCCTGCACAGCCCCCCGGGGCCCCGCACAGCCCCCCGGGCCCCACACAGCCCCCCGGGGCCCCACACAGCCCCCCGAGACCCCGCACAGCCCCCCGGGCCCCACACAGCCCCCCGGGCCCCGCACAGCCCCCCGGGCCCCACACAGCCCCCCGGGGCCCCGCACAGCCCCCCGGGACCCTGCACAGCCCCCCGGGGCCCCGCACAGCCCCCCGGGGCCCCGCACAGCCCCCCGGGACCCGCACAGCCCCCCGGGCCCCGCACAGCCCCCCCGGGCCCCTCACAGCCCCCCGGGGCCCCGCACAACCCCCCGGGACTCTGCACAGCCCCCCGGGACCCACACAGCCCCCCGGGACCCACACAGCCCCCCTGGGGCCCCGCACAGCCCCCCGGGGCCCTGTGAGATCGCCCGGGCCCCGCACAGCCCCCCGGGCCCCGCACAGCCCCCTGGGGCCCCGCACAGCCCCCCGGGCCCCGCACAGCCCCCCGGGACCCTGCACAGCCCCCCGAGGCCCCGTGAGACCACCCGGGGCCCCGAACAGCCCCCATGGGGAGCACAGGAGCGACTGCGGGGCTCCCTCTGTGGGCAGCGGTTGGGGTGCAGAGTCAGCGTGTGGACGTGGCTGGCAGGTTGCGTGTCAGAGGAGCCGTCTTCGGAGCGAGGGGCAGCACAGGGACTCGGACCTTCGCCGCCCGCAGCCGCAGCCGAGCGCCCGCCGTGGACCCTGTGCTCCGGGAGGTGCCGCCGGCCAGCCCTCCTCTCGGCGTGAGGTTCGGCGATGAGCAGTCTGCGGGAAGACGGGCCTGGAGGCGGTCGGAACGTGTGTCTGACTCTCCTGTCACTCCTCCCCGTGGCACCTCAGATATAAATCCTCTTCCAAACGCCCCGTGTGCCTGTTCTTCCCACCCGGGCGCACTGTAAGCGGCGTGTCCGGTGGGCGCGTGGGCGGGGTAGGGTGCCATCTGCCTGTGGGTTCCTGTTCACGTCGGAAACAGTCACAGCGGGCGCCGGGCACAGGGTCTCCCCCGGCCGTCTGCCGCCCGAGCCGCCCGGTCCCGAAGGACAAGGGTGGGCACTGCCCCCACACGGGCTTTGGCAGCCGCGGGGGAGGGGAGGGGGCGAGGGCGTGGGCGCCGGGCACAGGGCCAGGGGCTCGGGCTGCTCAGCCCCGGCCACACCACACGAGGTGGGTTACGGCCTGCTTCCGGAATGTTGGCCTGGACAGCCGGTCAGTGACACTCCTATGGCCCTGCCCGGGTGGCCACCGTCAGCCATGCTGGGTGCTGCTGGCAGCGGGGGAAGAAGGCAGATCCCAGAGCCGAGGCGGGGAGGGAGAGGGGGAGGAGGAGAGGAGGGGGAGGGGAGGGGAGGAGGAGGGGGAGGGGAGGGGAGAAGAAGGGGGAGAGGAGGGGGAGGGGGAGGGGAGGGGGAGGGGAGGGGCAGAGGGGGAGGAGAACTGGCCTGCCGGCCCCAAGTCCAGCTCCAGCTTCAGGGACAGACTCTTATCTGTGATGCGTCATCCAACCCGCCAGCTGCCCACAAACCAGGTGCAGTGTGACATTTCATCCCTGCCGCCCGGGGCGGGGTGGGGGGGGTGTCAAGGCGCCAGGCGGGCGGCTCACTGGGGGGGGCTCAGGCTCACTGGGGGGGCTCAGGCTCACTGGAGGGGCTCAGGCTCACTGGGTGGGGGGGATCAGGCTCACTGGGGGGTGGATCAGGCTCACTGGGGGGGGATCAGGCTCACTGGGGGGGATCAGGCTCACTGGGGGGGGCTCAGGCTCACTGGGGGGGGCTCAGGCTCACTGGGGGGGGGATCAGGCTCACTGGGGGGGATCAGGCTCACTAGGGGAGATCAGGCTCACTGGGGGGGGCTCAGGCTCACTGGGGGGGGCTCAGGCTCACTGGGGGGGGGGATCAGGCTCACTGGGGGGGATCAGGCTCACTGGGGGGGCTCAGGCTCACTGGGGGGGATCAGGCTCACTGGGGGGTGGATCAGGCTCACTGGGTGGGGGGGATCAGGCTCACTGGGGGGGCTCAGGCTCACTGGGGGGGATCAGGCTCACTGGGGGGGGATCAGGCTCACTGGGGGGGCTCAGGCTCACTGGGGGGGGTGGATCAGGCTCACTGGGGGGGCTCAGGCTCACTGGGGGGGCTCAGGCTCACTGGGGGGGCTCAGGCTCACTGGGTGGGGGGGATCAGGCTCACTGGGGGGGGATCAGGCTCACTGGGGGGTGGATCAGGCTCACTGGGGGGGGATCAGGCTCACTGGGGGGGATCAGGCTCACTGGGGGGGGCTCAGGCTCACTGGGGGGGGCTCAGGCTCACTGGGGGGGGGATCAGGCTCACTGGGGGGGATCAGGCTCACTAGGGGAGATCAGGCTCACTGGGGGGGGCTCAGGCTCACTGGGGGGGGCTCAGGCTCACTGGGGGGGGGGGATCAGGCTCACTGGGGGGGATCAGGCTCACTGGGGGGGCTCAGGCTCACTGGGGGGGATCAGGCTCACTGGGGGGTGGATCAGGCTCACTGGGTGGGGGGGATCAGGCTCACTGGGGGGGCTCAGGCTCACTGGGGGGGATCAGGCTCACTGGGGGGGGATCAGGCTCACTGGGGGGGCTCAGGCTCACTGGGGGGGTGGATCAGGCTCACTGGGGGGGCTCAGGCTCACTGGGGGGGCTCAGGCTCACTGGGGGGGCTCAGGCTCACTGGGTGGGGGGGATCAGGCTCACTGGGGGGTGGATCAGGCTCACTGGGGGGGGATCAGGCTCACTAGGGGAGATCAGGCTCACTGGGGGGGGCTCAGGCTCACTGGGGGGGATCAGGCTCACTGGGGGGGGGCTCAGGCTCACTGGGGGGTGGATCAGGCTCACTGGGGGGGGATCAGGCTCACTGGGGGGGGATCAGGCTCACTAGGGGAGATCAGGCTCACTGGGGGGGGCTCAGGCTCACTGGGGGGGATCAGGCTCACTGGGGGGGGCTCAGGCTCACTGGGGGGGCTCAGGCTCACTGGGGAGGGGCTCAGGCTCACTGGGGGGGCTCAGGCTCACTGGGTGGGGGGGATCAGGCTCACTGGGGGGTGGATCAGGCTCACTGGGGGGGGATCAGGCTCACTGGGGGGGGGCTCAGGCTCACTGGGGGGGCTCAGGCTCACTGGGTGGGGGGGATCAGGCTCACTGGGGGGGGATCAGGCTCACTAGGGGAGATCAGGCTCACTGGGGGTGGATCAGGCTCACTGGGGGGTGGATCAGGCTCACTGGGGGGGGGCTCAGGCTCACTGGGGGGGCTCAGGCTCACTGGGGAGGGGCTCAGGCTCACTGGGGGGGCTCAGGCTCACTGGGTGGGGGGGATCAGGCTCACTGGGGGGTGGATCAGGCTCACTGGGGGGGGATCAGGCTCACTAGGGGAGATCAGGCTCACTGGGGGGGATCAGGCTCACTGGGGGGGGCTCAGGCTCACTGGGTGGGGCTCAGGCTCACTGGGTGGGGGGGATCAGGTTCACTGGGGGGGCTCAGGCTCACTGGGGGGGGCTCAGGCTCACTGGGTGGGGGGGCTCAGGCTCACTGGGTGGGGGGGCTCAGGCTCACTGGGTGGGGGGGATCAGGCTCACTGGGGGGGATCAGGCTCACTGGGGGGGGCTCAGGCTCACTGGGTGGGGGGGGATCAGGCTCACTGGGGGGGGCTCAGGCTCACTGGGACTCCAGCCCCGGAGACGGAGTGGAGCCCTGGCCGCGGGCCCTGGGAGGCAGGGGCCTGCAGAGCAGGGAGGTAGGCAGGACGGTCCACGGGGCTGTGTCCAACGCGACGCCGGCCCCAGAGCCACTGGGCGGCGGAGGCCAGTCCCCGGCCCCACCCAGCCCACGCTGCCTGCCAGCCCCTGACATCACGGTTTTTCCTTCTCCGTCTCAGAGTGCCACCCTTTCCTTTCTTGCTTTTAAACACACGTTTCAGAGAGGAGGGGAGGGAGAGAGACATCGACGATGAGGGAATCGCTGGTGGGCTGCCTCCTGGGGCCCGCACTGGGAATCAAACCCGGGCCTTCAGTCTGCAGCCCATGCTCCGCCACGGAGCCACACCTGCGAGGGCTGGAGCATCATGCTCTCTGTGCTGCGGCTCCCAGGCGCTCCCAGTCGATGGAGTTCACTAGATTATTTACCAACAGAATAAAGATCCTGGAGGAACAGCTGCCTCCATCCCAGCCGAGGCGGTTACGGCCCGTCCAGCCCACGGCGTTTCCAGCGTGGCAGCCCCGTGACAGCTCACCGGAAACGGGTGTTTGAAAACTGTGGGGGAAAGGTGATGTTTCCAAGTCTCCATGCATCCCCCCACCCAGGCCTTTTAGCTCTGTGACTTTTAAAATACATATATATATATACACACACACACAATCTCTCTCTCTCTCTCTCCCAATTTTTTGGGCGAGTACAGCATAGCCAATGGACGAAAAACTCTGGGGGTGAGGGCATGAATGTGAGTGGAGGGGCAATGGTAAGATATGTACACATGTGATACCTTAATAAAAAAAATACAAAATAAATTTAAAAAAATAAAAATATATATACAGCCCTAGCCGGTTTGGCTCAGTGGATGGAGGGTTGGCCTGCGGACTGAAGGGTCCCACGTTCGATTTTGGTCAAGGGCATGTACCTTGAGGCAGCTGATGGATGTTTCTCTCTCATCGATGTTTCTAACTCTCTATCCCTCTCCCTTCCTCTCTGTAAAAAAATCAATTTTATATATATACACACACACACACTTTTTTTTTTATTGATCTCAGGGAGGAAAGGAGAGGGAGAGATAGGAACATCCATGATGAGAGAGAGTCACGGATCGGCTGCCTCCCGCACACCCCACACTGGGGATCGAGCCCGCAACCTGGGCAGGTGCCCTGACCGGGAATCGAACCGTAACCTCCTGGCTCACAGATGGACGCTCAGCCACTGAGCCACGCCGGCCAGGCCCGCTCTGGGACTGTGTGTGTCACAGACTGACAGAGACACGCCTGGCAGGCGCGGTTACAGAAGGGGGAGCCGCCTCCTGCTGAGCCTGCTGGCGTGCCCAGGGCTGCTGTCCTACCCACACCGGGGGCGTGGCAGGTGGGTCACGGGCAGGTGCACGGCCCAGGGCGAATCCGGGGCCAGTTCTCACGTCGTTGTACAGTCAGCCCTGGAATTCCCGTCTCCGTCCGAACAGCAGGAGCAGCGCCCCGCACAGCCCCGGGGGGCTACGGGTGTCGCCGGGACGGTCGTAAGCCGTCACGCCTCACGAGTTCGTGACCGGCGCTGGGCCCACACGCATGCACACCGCGCACCCAGGCGTGCCCGGCCAGCACCGAGGCGGCGTGGCTGAGCACGGGCGACGAACTCGGAGCTCATCACTGCCAACTCAGGCTCCCTGTGGAAAGAGGGGCTGTTACAGCCAATTCCACCAGAAACACACTGTGCAGACCACAGGCCGCGCGTGTAACAGCGGCCGCCTTCCTGGGCACAGGCCCTTGCATCCGGTCCCCGGAGAGGAGAGCGGAGGCCGCTGTCAAAGGCCGAAGCTCGCTCCTGCACACCACACCGCCTGTGGGCCCTGCCCTCACACGACCCCGGCCACGTCCAGGTGAAAAGGCCACGGCAACATGGACCACGTGGCATCGAAAACTAAGCGCCCACACACCTGGCGACTAGTCCGGGGCGTGGACCTCTTTCCCTTGAATGCCACGTTGAAAAGTGACAGAGCCAACACGGCACTGCCCTCCGGGGTGAGAGAATTAGGTCTGCCTTTTGTCAGACAGGCACCAAGCATAACATATTTTGTGTGTGTCACAGAATGTTAGAAATCCTGTCCAATAAAGAGGGGATATGCCAACTGACCATCATTCTGTCACAAAGATGACAGCACCCACAGCGGAGGCCGACTTCCTATAACAAGCCTTAAGGAGCAATCAGGGGGACCTGAGGCTGCGCCCCCACTTGACAGGGGGCCTCAAGGAGCACTCCCCCCCCAGCAATGGGGGACCTGAGGCTGTGCTCCCCGCACCTGGTGGGGCTTGATGGGGGTGGGGCTGGCCGGATCTGGGTCTCGAGTGATTTTGAGGTGCTGTGGGTGGGCAGGGACTTGACTCTGGGTCCCAAGGTGCACCCCAAACTGGCAGGAGGAATATTTTCATATACATTTCACTAATTTTCTTTCATCTCTGACACTTCTATTATAGAGAAAGGGCAAATAGCAATTTTAAATTATTTCCTCTAAGCAATCTCCTTTCAATGTGCACAGATCCCGCGCACCGGGCCGCTAGTTAATGTATAATACTATGAAAAAGGATGAAAATCGCTGCTTTAAGGGGACTGCAAGCAGCACAGGGCTCTCACCAGACACAAGACTAGACAGCGCCCTCTAGTGGTGAACAGGAAAAACGCCAGAAAGCTTTTTTTTTTTTTTTTTTTTTTTTAATTCAGGATTCAGCCTGAAATTGATCACAGCAATACAATGCAAAGCTACAGAAGTGAAACATTAAACAGTAATTGGGCAGGATTTCAACTTTCACGCCGTCTTGTAAAGCCACAAAAATAAAGGACAACGCCTTTAAAAACTATCATAAAACAAATCGCAGTGCAACGAAATGGTCCGAGCCAGAAACCACTTTTCTTCCCATCCGTGTGAGTCACTCGGACCCCTCGTGACCAGCACTGAGTCAGGAGGTGACCTCAGGAGTCCTGTGAGGCGCACGGACAGACCTCTCTCCGAGTTCAGGGAGCAGCCAAGGCCGGCCGAGTCACGGGATTTCTGTGTTCGAAAAAGGGAAGTGAGCTGTAGCATCTTCCCCGCAGATTTTCTCGAAGCACCGGCTGTCATACACAGAACGTCCATGAGCTTGGCATGGACAGGGCTGGCCCCTCTCGCGCCTGGACCCTCACGGGCTCCATCGGACCCACACGACTGCTTCAAGGTCAGCCAGGCCGTGGTCCAGAGGGGCGTCAAACTCCGCTCCCACTCCCCGGCCACCTGGCTTTCTGCTCGTCCACAAAGCAGCCGCATTCAGACCAGCTGCCTCGTAGTGTGTGGCCAGGACGGTGAGGCTCATGCAGTGAAGGCAGCAGTGCCTGGGACGGTGTTTGTTTTTACACAGAATGTGTTTATATCAAACACACAGGTCTGACACAACCAAGAGGCAAAACACCGGAGTAAAACAGTAACGAAACACACGGCAGTTCATGCGCAATGTGTGAGGAATGGTGAACATCTTTAGTCATAAACAAGCTCTTAACAACCAGGAGCCGCTGAAACCGGTTTGGCTCAGTGGATAGAGCGTTGGCCTGTGGACTGAAAGATCCCGGGTTCGATTCCGGTCAAGGGCATGTACCTTGGTGGTGGGCACATCCCCAGTAGGGGGTGTTCAGGAGGCAGTTGGTCGATGTTTCTCTCCCATGATGTTTTTTTTTTTAAATATATTTTATTGATTTTGTACAGAGAGGAAGGGAGAGAGAGAGTTTAGAAACATCGATGAGAGAGAGTCATTGATCAGCTGTCTCTTGCACACCCCCTACTGAGGATGTGCCCGCAAGCAAGGTACATGTCCTTGACCGGAATCGAACCCGGGACCTTTCAAGTCCCCAAGCCGACGCTCTATCCATTGAGCCAAACTGGTCTCAGCTCCCATTGATGTTTTTAATTCTCTATCCCTCTCCCTTCCTCTCTGTATAAAAATCAATAAAATATTTTTTAAATAAATAAATAAATGCCAGGAGCAGACACTGCAATAACAAAGGGAACCAGAACCAGTAGAGGGGAGCACGTGTGACTGCTGGGCAGAGGGAGCGTGATTTCTGTGCCGTGTCTGCGAGCAGGACAGACACGGTGCCTGGTGTCCCCCGCTCTGCCCCGCGCTGTGCGGGAGGGCACTGAGGGGCAGCTGGTCCTGCCGTCCGCCCGGAGCACAGAGCGCCCGGAATGCCGGAGAGGCCGCCCGCAGAGCCGATGCCACGCGGAGACCGGTGCTGAGAGGAGGCTTTCCTTCGCCCGCCGGCTCCTGTCTGTCCTCGCTCCCGGGGACCGGAGGCCGCTGGGCGCAGGTGGCTGGACGATCCTCCCCACACAGGGCCGGCCCCGGGCCTCGCTCTGCGGCACGTCCCCCGGAGTGGGCAGCACTCGGCCGGGCACGTCCCCCGGAGCGGGCAGCACTCGGCCGGGCGCTGGGCTCCGGAGGCTGGGCCGTCCTCCCTGCTCAGAGCTCAGAGCGGAGCAGGAGGCACTGACAGGGCCCGCAGACCCCAGCGGCTCACCTCGGCCCACCAACGCGCTCGGCCGACGTGTGGGGTGGACCTGCCACGCGTGTGGGGTGGACCTGCCACGCGGGTTGCCAGGACGGAGCCCGTGCGGCCGTGGGCACCGGGCGTGGAGGTGGCGGGCGGGCGGGAGGGTTTGACGGAGGAGGGCGGGAGGCGGACGCCCAGACAGCCGGGCCACACCAGCCGGCGGCTCCCAGCCGGGCCACACCAGCCGGGACACCACACCCCTCTTCCCCACCAGCCAGAGAGCCAGTGTCCCCTGCTCCCGCGGAGCCACGGCCCGGCCCGGCCCGGGGAGCAGAGGCCCCGCCAGGGCCTCCGCCAGGGACAGACCACAGGAAGCCCTCAGAGCCAAAGCGAGAGAATAACGGTCCTTTGCTGCCAGAGGACGGTTCAGGAGGCCGCCATTTTGGGCCACGTGACTTGGCAGCCACCGTGTGGTCCAATGGGCTCGCAGTGTCCCTGGGGGCCGCCATCTTGAAACAGCAAGGCCAGCCCCTCCCTTTGAATCAGCCAATCGGGAAAGGCTGTGTCCTGAGCGCCAATCAGAGCACAGGACAGGTCACGTGCGTCAGGAATGATAAACCTGAGCGCCCACCTGCTGGGTGAGTGCTGCTCCCGGAGCACGTGCGCCCTTCGGTCTTCCGGGCGCCCGGCTCCAGCGCCCGGCTCCCGGCTCCGGCGTGGTGTCCCCAGGCCCTGGCGTGGGGCCCCTTATTCCCAGCAGCCCCTGCGCCCTCACCGTCCCCAGCGCCGGAAAGGGCGGCGGGGCGGAGGGCGCTGTTCTCAGGAGGCCGCCCGAGGCCTCCCAGGTCCCCTCTGGGCCGCACCCCGTCCCCTCAGGCCGAGCACCCTCTTCAGCGCTGAGGGCCCCTCTTCTGCCACCGCACCTCCGCCGCTCCCGGCCGCCTCCCCCGGCCCCTCCGGCCCGGTCCCCGACAGGCCAGCGCGGCTCCGGAGCGACAGCCGAGCGAGGCGGAGGGCCGGGGCGGGTCCGCAGTCCACGGCTCCACACGAGCGCCCCTGGCCGGGCCGTCCGCACCCGCACATGCTGGGCCCGGGCCCGCTCCTGCTGCCGCCTGGCACCCGCCCCGCAGGCCCCGCGGGGGCGGACGTGAGGAGGGGGAGCTGGGGCAGGTGCGGAGGAGAAGCTCCACCTTCCCCGACCTTCTCTCCAACACAGCCCCGCGGCACCCACACTGGCTGCGCCAGGGCAGCGCCGGCCAGGGGCCGCTCCAGGGCGGGCGAGGGGGCGAGGCCGGCCGCCCCCAGGCCGCGGGACCAAGGGGAAGGTGCCGATGCCCCGACAAAAGCGCAGTGAACAGCAAGAGGCCGCTATCGTGGCCCTGCGGCACCTCCGGAATGGGGTGCTGCGCTCCGTTTTCTAGAGGAGACTTTTTTTTTTTTTTAAATATATTTTATTGATTTTTTACAGAGAGGAAGGGATAGTTAGAAACGTCGATGAGAGAGAAACATTGACCAGCTGCCTCCTGCACACCCCCCACCGGAGATGTGCCCACAACCAACGTACATGCCCCTAACCGGAATCGAACCCGGGACCCTTCAGTCCGCAGACCGACACTCTACCACTGAGCCAAACAGGCTTCGGCGAGGAAACTTTTTAAAAATATATATATTTTATTGATTTTCCACAGAAAGGGAGAGAGAGGGATAGAGAGCTAGAAACATCGATGAGAGAGAATCATCGATCAGCCACCTCCTGCATACTCCCTACTGGGGATGTGCCCGCAACCAAGGTCCATGCCCTTGCCCGGAATCGAACCCGGGACCTTTCAGTCCGCAGGCCGACGCCCTATCCCCTAAGCCACACCGGCTTCGGCGAGAGGAAACTTTAACAATATCTGTGTCTTCGCCCGAGCGGACAGCCGTCGGTTTCCAACGGGAGGACATGGGACAGATAGACCGGGTACAAAACCCTCGGTGAGGTTTCCCTGCCACGTGGGTGCCACAGGCCAGCACCTTCAACCTCTCCGCCCTTCTCGGGGCCGGGCCGCCCCCAGACGGCAGAGCTGAGCACCGCTGCCCCCACCGCAGCGCCTGCTCTCAGGGCGGCCTGTCCCGGCTTCTCAGCCCGCGCCTTTGTGCTGCTGCGCCTTCCAGAGAAGTCACGGGCAGGAGGCCGAGTCTAAACGCTTTCCTTTAAGCCTCGTCGCCGCTAGGGGTCCACACGCGACACGCGTGTCTTCTCTGTGTTCAGTGCGAGCCGACGGCATGTTTTTGTTCCCGAAACTCTGGCCTCCGAGGGGGCCTGAGGAGTCCCCGCCAGCGCGCAGCTGAAAACGCCTCCTCCGGAACCTGCTCGCTCGTGGATTTGGTTTCCCAGCACAAGCGCACCCGTGGGCAGTGCCGGCCTGAGGCCGCGGTCAGTGGGGGAGGCTGGGGAGTCTCGGCCATGAGCAGCACTGCTCCCCGGGCAGCTGCTCTGGCCTGCTCCCCGGGTGGCCGCTCTGGCCTGCCCCCAGGGTGCCGCTCTGGCCTGCTCCCCGGGTGGCCGCTCTGGCCTGCCCCCCGGGTGCCGCTCTGGCCTGCTCCCCGGGTGGCCGCTCTGGCCTGCTCCCCAGGCTGGCCGCTCTGGCCTGTTCCCCGGGTGGCCGCTCTGGCCTGCTCCCCGGGCTGACCGCTCTGGCCTGCTCCCCGGGTGGCCGCTCTGGCCTGCTCCCCGGGTGGCCGCTCTGGCCTGCTCCCCGGGTGGCCGCTCTGGCCTGCTCCCCAGGCTGGCCGCTCTGGCCTGCCCCCCGGGTGCCGCTCTGGCCTGCTCCCCGGGCTGACCGCTCTGGCCTGCTCCCCGGGTGGCCGCTCTGGCCTGCTCCCCGGGTGGCCGCTCTGGCCTGCTCCCCGGGTGCCGCTCTGGCCTGTTCCCCGGGTGGCCACTCTGGCCTGCTCCCCGGGTGGCCACTCTGGCCCACTCCCCAGGTGGCCGCTCTGGCCTGCTCCCCAGGCTGGCCGCTCTGGCCTGCTCCCCGGGTGGCTGCTCTGGCCTGCTCCCCGGGTGCCACTCTGGCCTGCCCCCCGGGTGGCCTGCTCCCCAGGTGCTGCTCTGGCCTGCTCCCCGGGTGCCGCTCTGGCCTGCTCCCTGGGTGGCCGCTCTGGCCCGCTCCCCGGGTGGCCTGCTCCCGGGTGCCGCTCTGGCCTGCTCCCCGGGTGGCCGCTCTGGCCTGCTCCCCGGGTGGCCGCTCTGGCCTGCTCCCCAGGCTGGCTGGAAAGGGGTTGGAGACCGGCTGAACCCCAATGAGAGGTGCCCTCCCAGGGATAATGTGGGGCGAAGAGATGAGAAGGAAGGGCTGGGCCAGGGCTGCAGCTGCAGTGATGGGAGCTGGTCAGCACTCAGGAAGGGCCTGCTATGGACTCACTTCAACATGATGGAAGCGGAGGCAGGGGCAGGGGCAGGGGCAGATGCAGGGGCAGGGACAGAGGCAGAGGCAGCTGGGCGGCCCCTGACCTCAGCACCAAGCGGGGTGAGCTCAGGCTTGGACCCGGACCCCCCTGGTGCACCCCCTGTCTGGGATGGGCACCCAGCTTTTCCTGAGGAGGACGGGGTGTCTGCTTTCCCCAGAGCCGTCCCCGCAGCCACAGGGGCTGCAAACGTCCGCGCCCGGCTCACCCACCGCGGAGACGGCCCCATGCTGCTGCCCCTGCTCCGTGGCCCTGGCCTGTGAAACGGTCACCCTGCACCCAGGGGCAGGGACGGCGGGGGACCCACCCAGGGCACACGGGGGAGTTGTCAGAAGGTGGGGCCAGCCCAGCCCCGAGGTCCGGCCGCCAAGCACAGCCGGCCACACACAGCACCCGGGCTCTGCTCCTGCCCCCGCCCCCAGGCCCGCGGGCTGCAGGGGGCGCGGGCACAGCGGGGATGGGGGCACAGGCTGCGCTGAGGACTTTCTCCCACACCTTTCCGCACCTACAAGCCTCCACACCGGCCTGCACCGCCACCTCCACCTGCCGGTTGCTGCTGCTGTGGCGGCGGCGGCTGCACGCGCCCGCCACCAGGGGGCAGCGGCGGCGCGGGCCCGGCGCTCGGCGGCTCGGGCGTCGCTTGCTCTGGCCTGGCCCCGGGCGATCGCTCGGCGCTCGGCGCTCGGCGCGCGCGGCTGGGGACGTGGGCGGCGCGGCCCCGCCCCCGGCGGCGGCGGCGGCTCAGTCGGCGGCGGCGCGCGGCGCGGGCGGCGGCGGGGCGGGCGCGGCGGCGGCGTGGGCTCCTCCGCGGCCCTGGGCGGCCTCCCCGCGGGCTCGGCGGGCACCATGGCGCTGCGCGCCCGCGCGCTGTACGACTTCAGGTCGGAGAACCCGGGCGAGATCTCGCTGCGCGAGCACGAGGTGCTGAGCCTGTGCAGCGAGCGGGACATCGAGGGCTGGCTGGAGGGCGTCAACAGCCGCGGCGACCGCGGCCTCTTCCCCGCCTCCTACGTGCAGGTGCTCCGCGCGCCCGAGCCGGGCCCCGCGCCCGCGCCCGCGCCCGACGCCGGCCCCGGGGGCCCCGCCGGCCCGGCCCGCTACGCCAACGTGCCGCCCGGCGGCCTGGAGCCCCTGCCCGCGCCGCCCGCCGCCTTCCAGCCCGCGAGCGCCTTCCAGGCTCCGAGCTCCTTCCAGCCGCCCAGCACCTTCCAGCCGCCGAGCTCTTTCCAGCCGCCCAGCACCTTCCAGGCCCCGAGCACCTTCCAGCCGCCGAGCTCCTTCCAGCCGCCCAGCGCCTACCAGCCGCCGGGCCCCGGCCTCCCGCTCGCCGGGGCCGCCCCGCAGCCGTACGGCGGCGGCTCCCCGGGCTCCCAGGGCAGCGACGACGACTGGGACGACGAGTGGGACGACAGCTCGACGGTGGCGGACGAGCCGGGCGCGTCCCTGGACCCGGACGGCTCCTCCGCGGGGGCCCCCGGCCGCTACCGCCTGTCCACGGCCCCGGGCCCCGCGGCCCCGCACCCGCCGCCCGGCGCGGCCAAGAGCTCGGCCACCGTGAGCCGCAACCTGAACCGCTTCTCCACCTTCGTCAAGTCGGGCGGCGAGGCGTTCGTGCTGGGCGAGGCGTCGGGCTTCGTCCGCGACGGCGACAAGCTGTGCGTGGTGCTGGGCCCGCACGGCCCCGAGTGGCAGGAGAACCCCTACCCGTTCCGCTGCTCCATCGACGACCCCACCAAGCAGACCAAGTTCAAGGGCATGAAGAGCTACATCGCCTACCGCCTGGTGCCCACGCACACGCGCGCGCCCGTGTACCGGCGCTACAAGCACTTCGACTGGCTGTACGCGCGCCTGGCGCAGAAGTTCCCGGTCATCTCCGTGCCGCACCTGCCCGAGAAGCAGGCCACCGGCCGCTTCGACGAGGACTTCATCGCCAAGCGCCGCCGCGGCCTGCTCTGGTGGATGGACCACATGGCCAGCCACCCGGTGCTGGCGCGCTGCGACGCCTTCCAGCACTTCCTCACCTGCCCGAGCGGCGGCGACGGCGAGCGCGCCTGGAAGCAGGGCAAGCGGCGCGCCGAGCGCGACGAGATGGTGGGCGCCAGCTTCTTCCTGACGCTCAGCACGCCGCCCGCCGCCGCGCTGGACCTGCAGGAGGTGGAGAGCCGCGTGGACGGCTTCCGCAGCTTCACCCGCCGGATGGACGACAGCGCGCTGCAGCTGGCGCACACGGCCACCGAGTTCGCGCGCAAGCAGGCCACGGGCTTCCGCAAGGAGTACCAGAAGGTGGGCCAGGCGCTGCGCGGCCTCGGCCAGGCCTTCGAGCTGGACCAGCAGGCCTTCTCCGCCGGCCTCAACCAGGCCATCGCCTTCACCGGCGACGCCTACGACGCCATCGGCGAGCTGTTCGCCGAGCAGCCCCGCCAGGACCTGGACCCCGTCATGGACCTGCTGGCGCTGTACCAGGGCCACCTGGCCAACTTCCCCGACATCATCCACGTGCAGAAAGGTGAGGGCGGGGCGAGGGAGGGGCGTGGTGCCCGGCCCAGGGACTGGGGGAGGGGGTGTCTGCGGCATCGCTGGGGAATTTGGGTGTTGGGCCGGGCCCTTCTGGGGTTCTGGGGTCCGTGTCCTTCTGGGGTCCGTGTCCACACCAGCAGGGGCCTCTGTGAGCCCTGGGATCCCTTCGGGGGAGGCTTACCTGCAAACGCCGGTGAGTCTGCCCTCGCTCCCCGCTCCCTGCTCGGGAGGAATTGGTCTGTCCTCCCAGGGACCGGCGGGGCAGCGGAAACACTCAGCTTCCTGCAGGGCCTCCCTGCCGCCAGGAGACTTTGAGGAAGTTGGAGGAATCTGTTCAGGCCAGTGATGGTGGTGGGAGTCCCTGAGCCCGGAGCCGTGGGGACGCCGTGGAATGTGGAAGCCCAGCGTCGGTCTGAGGCCTCGGTGGGAACCGGAGCTGCCAGCTCCGAGGGCCGTACCGGGTAGAGCGCCCTGACACTCGGTGCAGCTAAACGGGCCCTTTGTTCCTTCCCAGCGTCCACGAGAGCAGTGTGGCCCGGGGGCCCTCCCTGTGCCTTCCCGCAGTGCCGGGGTGCCGGCAGGGGTCTCCCTCCTGTGAGGGGGGAGGGGAGGAGGCTCACCCAGCTGACTCCCCCGGGGAGACCTCCTGGGCCACCGGGCTGGCCTTCCGTGTGAGGGGTCACTGCCTCCCAGGCCAAGCCCAGTGAGGACCCCGCTGGCCTCTGGCAGGGCCTCCCGGGCATTGAACCGAAAGCTGCCTCTGGAGCCACACAAACCTGCCTGTCCCTCCTGCCGTGTCCGCCTCAGACCCCGTTCCTCCCCCTCCAGTCCACGCCTGTGGGGACAGCACCTCCCGCAGTGGGTGACTGAGAGGAGCCCAGCGCTGCGGCCCGCCTCTCCCGCCTGTGCTCTGCACAAACTGGTGTGAGTCCCTGAGCGCCGCACTGGTCGGCTCACTCTTTGGCCTTGAATGCAGGACGAGACATTTAACTTCCATTTGTGTCTCGCCCGTGGGCCCCGGGCTGGCGGCCTCTGTTGTTTATGTAACTTATGCAAATGTGGGTGAGTAGGTGGAGGGCGGAGCCAAGCACACACCTGTGGCCTGGACCCAGGTGGCCGGTCCTGCCCGCCCATCTCGCTGTGGCTCAGCCCACACCCCGGGCAGGGTTTGTTCAGAGATGCTTGGCGTTCACGGCGGTGCATGTGGCTGGTTTATTTTTGTGATCCTAAAGCTAAAGCTCTCCTAGGACTTGGGATTGGAGAAACTCCCTTTATTAAACACAGGCCGTTTTATGTCGCTTAGAATAACCCAGGCACCTGGGAGGAACGTCCGTGGTCAGTGTGTGTGTGTGTAGTGGCCTCGGTGTGCGATGCTCAGGGCCTGTGTCCCTGGACGACGTGTGTTTACAATGTGTCATTTAAGGTGCAGTGCGCAGTGTGCCGGAGCACTGGGTCACAGGCCGCGGTTATCGGGGAGGCTGTGTGCCAGTGACAGTGTCACACCGGGCGACGCCCTGCGAGTGTGCCCCGGGCATCAGCAGCTCCCCACCCCACCCCAGCCCCTCCTTAACTGCACAGTGGCCGCTGGAATGAACCCGGTTAGCCTGGAGCACCTGGCATCCTGTTTACAGGTGGTTTTTCCTCCAAGGTCTCCAAGCTGAGTCCAAGGAGAACAAGAACAACAAGAAGATAAAAACCTTTAAGCAACTTGAACAACGTTTGTTGTGTTTATATTTCAGCTCAGGGAGAATGTTAGGAATTCAGAAGGATTGTTCATCTCTCACGTTCCCGTTGCTTGCGTTTCAGCAGGAGGAAACCGGTTCCCTCCTGCATGCGCGGTCTGACAGGAAGTGATTGGGAAGAGCTTTTCAGGGGCCAGTGCAGTAGAGAGGGGTTAGTGAGGTTCCCCCTCAGCTCCTGGGCTAGGGCGGGGCGTTGGCACTGTGGCTGGTCTCTCGCCCAGGAGCCGGCCTTTCCGTGTGTGAGCGGTGCCCTCCGTGCTGGCGCTGAGCCACGTGGCCATCTCCGTGGAAGGAGAGCGGAGCCCTCAGCCTCCTGGCCTGCTCTGTGCCGAGTGCCTCTGGCCGGCAGCCGCCTCCGGGACCGCAGAGTGTGGCGGCCTTCCCTCCGCCGAAGGCCGAGCCCTAGCTTTCTGCATCATTGAAGAACGTCATTGGTTCCTTTCGCCGAGAGAGAATTCTGGAATGGTGACTTTTCCCTCAGCTAATGGATCTGGGACAAACAGGCCTGCTGTGGTCAGTGGGGCTGAGGGGAGGGGAGAAGGCTGCTTCTCTGGCCTGCAGGGCAGCGGCGGGAATTCAGACTGTTGGGATTTCATTCATGTTTGGCTTTGTCTGAAGAGGAGTCCCACCCAGCTGGCCTGGCTCAGTGGCTGAGCACCGGCCATGAACCAGGAGGTCTCAGGTCATGGTTCGGTTCCCGGTCGGGGCATTTGCCCAGGCTGTGGACTCGATCCCCAGTGTGGCGCCTGCAGGAGGCAGCCCACCCGTGATTCCCTCTCATCACTGATGTCTCTATCCCTTCCTCTCTCTAAAATCAATGCAAACATTGTAAGAAAGGCGGGGAATCCGTTAATTCTCTGCCCACAGACTCCTGCGAGGCAGACCTCACTGTCCGTCACAGCTGGTGCCCGTAGCCTCCGTTTTCTCTTCTCATCCTCCCTGCCCACAGTGCTGCGACGTTGGTGAGTGTGAGGAACAACAGAGGATCTGTCTGTCTGTTTCTTAGCTCATTTCTCCCTGTTCCCAAAGATCTGACTAATCTCCAGTTCATGGTAAAGCTCCGTGCAGGGGCCGTGAGTCCCGCTTAGGCTGTGGGCTACCTGCGGGGAGTATAGGAGGGAAGGGTGTAAACATCGGAGAGGAGAGAGTGGCTTTATCTCTGCTGGTGATGTGGAGACCCTCGGGGTGCAGGCACGTCCAGGTGGCTAGTTGGTCTGAGGGGTGACGCAGGAGGAAGTGGACGCGTCCACACAGGTGTCCGCGGTCGGTGCGCTGGAATGACACAGTCAGCGGCTGGTTCGTCAACCTCTGAAGCCCCAGAGGAGCCTTCTGTCCCACCAAAACCGAGGGCGGGGGGAGTGGAACCGGCCTGGCCTGGTCCCTCCCACGGGGACTGGAGATAGCAGGTCCCTCCGGGCGGGGGAGGCCGCTGCCTGGGCCCTTCCGGTCTGCGTCCTGTCTCCTGGGCTAAAGCCAGCCCTGGGGGTGGGCCAGGGAGGCCGGAGAAGGTCTAAGCCTCAGTCTGAGGGTCTGGGTAGAAGCTGAGTCGCTCATCTGTGGCTTCGTGCCCCCCCCCCCACCCATGCCTGTGGAAGGCGGCCCAGCTCCCAGCTCTGCCTAGGGCCCAGGCGGCTCCCTGAAGGTCAGTCTGCTCCTGGGAACGCTGGGTCGCCCTGACTCGCCTTCCTCTCCTGGGAAAGGTTCTCTGTGTTCTCAGCAGGTGGGAAGACGGTGGGGTGGGGGCGCTAATAAGTCATTAGGCTTGTGCGTAGGCCTCAGAGAGAGCCTGGTTTATTCAGCACCTCTCAGTGCCAGGCCGGGCCCGCCCTGTGGGTCAGAGGTGGGCGGTGGGCATTGCACGTGGACGGGAGGTTGCTGGTTTGATTCCCGGCCAGGGCACATGCCTAGTCTAGTGAGTGTGTGCAGAGGCAGCTCATGGATGTGGGCTCTCATTTGGTGTTCTCCTTCTCCTTCCCCTCTAAAAGTCAGCGAAAAGTATTTGGGAACAGATGCCCGGGGTATGAGTGGCCGAAGCTGAGCGCTGCCTGGTGGCCGGTGCCTGCTGGCGGGGGGAGGGGAGGACAGACCTGGTGGCCGGTGCCTGCTGGCGGGGGGGGGGGGGGGGGGGGGGGAGGGGGAGGGCGAACACAGACGCAGTGCTGGTGCTCGTGTGCGCCGGCGTGTGCGGTGCAGGGACAGGGCCGAGCAGCAGGACGTGAGCTGGGGCAGGGTGACGTTTTAAAGGGTGCTCCGGTCGGCCTCCTTGGCAGCTGGAATCTAAGCAGAGGCCTGAGGAGGCCGGGGAGTTAGCCGCCCAGCGGTCTCGGGAGCCAGGGTGCTGGGGCGGGGCGCCGGGGGCCGGGCAGGCTGAGAGGGTGAGGAGGCAGGTGGCCCAGCGGAGGGGATTGGGGGAGCGGGGCTGTGGGTCGGAGTCAGGGTTTGAGCCTGATGGGCAGCTGGTCCTGACTGTGAGTACCGACGGGGAGGGGCAGTGCCACAGGCAGGAGCAGGGAGCCAGCAGGAAGCTGCCCGCTGATCCAGAGGGTCCCAGAGCTGGACCAGGGTTGCGGGGGGGGGGGGGGGGGGGGCAGCGGAGAGGGGAGAGGCCATCGGGGTGTGGGTAGAGGTGGAGTGGACAGGCTTCCCTGAGCGGCCTGATGGGCGGGGACCGGGGGCAAGAGGGGGCGGTCTGCCCGCAGGGAGGTGGAGATCCTCGGCTGCTGTGAGGGAGGCTGGGACCCGGGCGCTGGAAGCGGGTGAGGCTGGTGCTGCTGGGTGGACTGGCCGCTGTGCCCTCCCTGGAGCCCGCGTGCCGCCCTCTCCCCGGTGGTCATCTGGGAGTGGAGCCAGGTCGCACCTGCCTGGGAGGCGCAGGTCCTGGAGGGGGTGTGTGGACGGTGGAGGTGGACCTGGACGTGTGTGGTGTTGGCAGGGAGAGGCCAGGGTCCGAGGAGCAGGGGTGTCGGCTGTGCTGTGGGAGCCTCGGGCTTCTCCTGGGAAGGCTGTCTCGGTGACTCGGAGGACTGGGTGGCTGTGCAGGTGGGTCTCGGAAACCCTCGGGGGCTTGCTGAGCACCCGCACCTGCAGCTCAGCGAGAGGCGACAGCTGGAGCTTCCCCTGCAGAGGACACGCCCACGTGTGGGCGTGCGCGCCCGTGACACAGGAGGGGCGACTACCTGGGCGGGAGGAGTGGAGAACAGGAGGCCATCGGGGGGGAGGGGGTGTGCATTCTGAACCCCAGTACGAACCCAGGCCAGGTGTGGCTCCTGGAGCAGCCGGGAGGCCTCGGCGGTGGGCTGGCCACTGGCTCTGCTGAGTCAGTGCAGCCTGCCCTGCCCTGGGCTCCGAGAACAGCCCTCAGGTGATGTGCGGTCAGCTGCGGGGGAGGGAGGGAGGGAGGGAGCCAGCCTCACTGGTCAGACAGGGAGTGGCCGGGCAGCCCCGCCTTGAGGGGCACGTCCGGTGGCCGATAGAGGGTGGCTCGGGAGGGGTGAGGCCAGACGTGATGAAATCCTAAGCTGACGGGGCGTTCGGGGTGGGAGGAGGAGGCGGGCTGTGTGCCTCCAGGAGGGAGGGGGGCGTAAAGGGACTGCAGGCCGGGGCCGTGGAGCCACCAGCGGAGGGGCTGTCTGTTCTAAGGATGGTTTTTACTTAAATGCTTTTCTTTTGATTTCAGTTAGTGAGGAAGGGAGGGAGGGAGAGAGGCTGGGTTTGGCGGTGAGTCCCCTCCTTTCCCCCTGGCAGGCAGGAGGCGACCACAGAGAGCTGCCCGAGTCCCTCAGGGGGCAGCTGGCCCGGCTCCCAGAGCTCCTGGGGCCGGGCACAGCCCGAGGGAAGGGCAGGTGAGCACAGACATGGGAGGGGGCGCTGAGGCGTGGCCCTCCGGAGACTCCAGTTCCCTCGGAGGCCTGTGGGGGCAGGGGAGTGAGGCGCAGTGGAAGCCCGTTCAGAAGAGGGGATGTCGGAAGGTCAGGTGTGGGCCTGAGGGAGCTGAGGAGCCCCTTCCTGGACTTGGCTATGGGGACTGGCGACCTGGGGAAAGCCACGCTGGCTGCAGAGACCCTGAGCACTGGCGTGTGGCATCGGGGCCGAGCGCGCGCCTGTGGCGGTGGTGCCTCGAGTCTGCTCTGACACGTGTGTTCCGGTGCTGTCTGTCTGTCCAGCGGGTACGAGTGTCCCCGGGTGAAACGCTCGCGGTGGGACTGTCCCCGCGTGCAGAGGTCGAGGGCACGGGAAGGTAACAGCCAGCCGTGCAGCCCAGCAGTCAGCGCCAGCGTCGCTCCCGGAGCAGATGTGAGCCGGCCTGCAGCTACAGTCCTGCTGGTGGAGCCCGCGTCCTCCGGCGGAGTGCGGGACCGCCCAGCGTGTCCTTGAGAGCGTCCGTCCGCCCCGGGCCTCCACGCGGTGCCCCCTCCTCCCGCCTGCCCAGGAGGGGCCCTGTGGTGGCTTCTCGGGGGCTTACTCCCGCTCCGCCGCCCTGCTCTCCCTGCAAAAAGGACTACGGTTTCTGAGATGTTTTCTCAAAGAAAGAAAGAAAAGTAACCACTGGAGCAGAGACAGAGTCCTGGTGGGTGGGCGGAGGGAGGGAGGGAGGGAGGGAGGGAGGGAGGGAGGGAGGGAGGGAGGGAGGGAGGGAGGGACAGTGGCCGTGAGTGGGGCTCGGGTGGGGCCTGGTGGGGGAGAAGGGCGAAGAAGGCCACTGGGCCACATTAGCGCTTCCTCTGACGTTCCCGTGGGCCAGCGAGAAGAGGGGAGAAGTGTCCGGCCCTGGGCTCCCCTCAGCCTGCCGCCTGCCCCGTCACACGGCGGCTTCGGGCAAGGCCCCGGAGGACAGAAAGCCCAGTGCATCCTGCTGGCACGTTCATGGTTTCAAACTTCAGTCAGTGCTTGCTTTTCTGAAAACGTCTTCTTTCAGGGAAAATGGAGCTTTGGATCCCTGTTGCCTAGTGACTGGGCCTTTTGTGTCACTGGTCCTAGGAGGACGGAACTTACTGGAACACGGGATCTGCTGGAGGGGAGAAAGGATCATTCTGGAGCAGCCAGCCAGCCCTCGGGCCCTGAGGTGGGGGGGGGGGGGCACAGAGGGGTCTGCAAGGGAGCCTGTCAGCTTCTTCAGCCCAGTTTTAGATGCCGGGCGCCTCGGTGCCCGGGTGCCCGGGCGGCTAAGTGCTGGGCAGCTCGGTGCCTGGGCGGCTCAGTGCCCAGGTGCCCAGGCGGCTGGTGCCCGGGTGCCTGGGCTGTGATGTCGATGAGCTGTCACGGGTTAAGCTCTGGAGCCTTGGTTAGTGTGTCTGTTACGAGCGTGCGAACGTAACCCTCTGAAAGCCCATTGCCGTCGTCAGACCCGTGGTGGCTGCCTCCCTTTGCTCCTTCCAGCTGCACCAGGTGGCTCACCAGGTGCCTCACCGGGGAAGGGTTGGGAGAGGCGGGATCCGGGCCGTGGCTGCTGTGGGTGGTGGAGGGGGGAAGGGGCAGAGGCCTGTCTCTGAGCAGGAGTTGCTGTCGGTGTGACCGGGAGCCGCTGGGGTTTGGTCCATGGTACATCCAGGCGATCTGTTAGGGACGGCCTGCGGCTGCCCCGCCCCCGGCTTCCCTTCGCCCGGGAGGAAGGCGGCCGCAGCCTGGCACAGGCCGTGTGGGATCGAGGTGGGAGCGGCCGGCGGGAGGGCTGGCCAGCGCTTTGGCAGGGCTCAGTGGCAGGATGTGGGGCAGGTCATGCCGCCCGTGTTTGTGAGGCAGAGAGCTGCACCCGCTGCGCTGCGGCCCTTCCGGCTCTTTACGGGGAGCAAAGCCTCGGGTGGGAAGGAAGGCCTGGGGTCTGGCTCCTCCTTTTGGGATGAGGTCACCGTTTCGCAGTGAGCCCTCCCGTGGAGGCCTTCCAGCGAAGCGCCCAGCTCGCCGGCCTGGTAATGACACCGAGTCTGTGGCAGCTCCTGCAGTCTGCGCCTTCCAGAGGCCGTGGCCCTGAGGCCCCGTGGCTGTGGCCAGCGGTGTGGCCCCGCCTGGCCTCCGGAGGCGGCGCAGGAGGAGCCGGTGCGCAGGGCTGGCGTAGGGCCTCGCTTTTTTCTTGGCCTCCGTCCTCAGGAGGATGTGTTTCAGCCGGGAGCTGGGGAGGCTGTGCTGCTCTGCGGTCCCTCCTGCAGGTTGTGTTTCCCTCTGGTGGTGACGGTTACTGTGAGCGCCCTCCCGGCTCCCCAGCTCCTATGAGCACTCTCCTCGGCTCCCCGGTTCCTGTGAACACTCTACCCGGCTCCCTGGTTACTGCGAGCGCCCTCCTGGCTCCCCGGTTCCTGTGAGCACTCTCCCCGGCTCCCCGTTACTGTGAGCACTATCCCGGCTCCCCGGCTCCCCTCCCGGCTCAATGCCAGGCCCTCCTGCTTCACGTGGTGTCATGCGGTGGCCTGGCCTCGGGGCCTGCAGGAGGCCGTGGCCCGTGGCCCGTGGCCCTTGTCCGCACACACTGGGTCCTCCGTGAGGCGGTTCCCTGAAACCACGTTCTTGCCCTGGATCCTGTGGGCACTTCGGGGAGAGCAGCGGTTGTTTTATTTCCTAATGAATCACATTTGGGAGGGAGGGAGCCTCCGATCGGCCTGGCTCCTGTATTACTTTATCCGAACACGTGGTGTGTAAAGCCCCCGGCCCACGCGTGTCAATGCCCTCTCCCCGCAGGCGCGCTGACCAAGGTGAAGGAGAGCCGGCGGCACGTGGAGGAGGGCAAGATGGAGGCGCAGAAGGCGGACGGCATCCTGGAGCGCTGCAACACCATCTCCTTCGCCACGCTGGCCGAGATCCACCACTTCCACCAGGTGCGCGTGCGCGACTTCCGGGCCCAGATGCAGCACTTCCTGCAGCAGCAGGTCCTGTTCTTCCAGAAGGTGACGCGGAGGCTGGAGGAGGCGCTGCACCAGTACGACAGCGTCTAGGGCGCTGCCCGCTCCACATGGCGCCGCTGGGCTGTGCGCCGCGGCCGCTCCGGCCACGGGGACTCTGCCCGGCACAGACCGCGCAGCTGCTGCCGCTCCGCCCGTGCGGCCCCGCCGGGCTGTGCGCCGCGGGCGGGCCGTGCTGGCCGGGCGGCCGTGGCACGGCAGTAAGGACTGGACCGCCTGTAGCTCAGTTACACTATGTACCCTACACTACCACGTAACGATGTGATTGTACTCTTCGCCTTATGCTTTCCGGAGGATGGGTCTTCAGCGCAGACGTGGCCGACCTCAGAGCCTGGCGGGGTCTTGGGGAGCCCCAGCCAGCCTGTCCCATGCCTTCCCCGCCCGCAGATGGGGTCCCCGAAATTCAGCCTGTTCTCTGTTTACAAACTCCGACGAGAGCAGCTGTGCGACTTCGTGCCTTTAGACTCGGGTTTCCATTTCCCCGCCCCTTTATAGAGCAGCCACGACTCTGATCGGAAGAGCGAAAGGCCAGTGCGTACAGGACAGACCGCTGGTGACGGCACGAGGCGCCGGCCGGTGTGTGAGCGTGGCAGAGGGCCCGTGCTCGGCGGGACTGGCGGTCCGTTGGGGAGGCAACAGGCACTTTGCTCCCTTCGGTGCTCGTGTGGCCTCCCTCCGCATCCTGAGGCCTGTGTGCGGGCACGCACACCGCTCACCACGGAGGCTGGGCCGGCCCGGGACAGGCAGGTTCTGGAGGGTGCCGGCTCTGCCGGAGGGTTCTTTTCTTTCCTTTTAGCTGAAGGTTTTCTTTCCGCTCAGTGTGATGTTTTCTAACGGATCTACACTGTTAACCGATCGAGACTCCACTGTGACTCACTCACTCGTTTACTTAATCGACCACTTTTCAGGGAGGTCTGTGAATTCAGTGTTACACGTGATGCGGGTAGCACTGACCTGAGGAGGGACCAGAAATAATCCTTTTCCAGATGCCGAGAGCAGAAGAATTGTTATTTTTAAGTACTGATAAGCCCCCAGGACATTTATCCTTAAAATTACCTTAAATATATTCTTTTAAAGAAAATACAAAGGCTGACGCATACCAAAAAGATTCCAAAGCAGCTTCGTTTTAAAAAGCACAAAGATTCCGCTGGCAAGGCCCATCTCCATGTTTCTCATCTTGCTGAGCTAAAACCATCCGGTTGCGTTTAGAGATGCTGAAAGGTTAGTTTCCTGCTGTTTTTAGGAAGTGAGACCTGCACTGCCCCAGAAACCGGGCATGGGCGTGGGCACACACAAGCTGAGAGGCCAGTTTGAAATACTGGGGAGGCGCATTGATTAAGGAAGAGGACAGTTATCGGAATAATTACCCAGCAGCACAATTTCTCTGAGAGGAACCTCCGATGGGAGGGTTTTAAGATCAGGGTCTCCTAATAGTTATCAACACTGTGTTCCTCAGGCTGTCTCCAGGAAGGCTGTGACCAAAATACATTGCTCTAAGGAGTGACTTCCTCTCGCTGATGGAAAATACAGTTTGATAAAACCCATGTGTGCATAAATGTCAATTTTATGGCAGAAGTTTGGAGATTATAATTGTAGCATTACTTTAAGTTTGGATCTATATTGGACAAATATGCACTATGCTTTCAGATGATTCAAAAATCCGTTTTCTTTGCCTCTTTATTTTGATGGTTTGATTTTCTTTTTAAATCACTAAACCCGTGCTCTGGTGGCCTGGCCACGGCTGAGGGTCTCGGTGGTTTGTGCTCAGCCCGGCGCCCGGCGGCAGGGCTGCAGCGACACGCACTGAAGACGGAGGCACAGGGTGTGCGCCCGCGCTGCCGGCCGGAGGACTGGCGTGCTTCCTGGCGCCCG
Organism: Pipistrellus nathusii; assembly: GCA_963693515.1. Classification (NCBI taxonomy): domain Eukaryota; kingdom Metazoa; phylum Chordata; class Mammalia; order Chiroptera; family Vespertilionidae; genus Pipistrellus; species Pipistrellus nathusii. The sequence continues at coordinate 1,089,945 of OY882861.1, read as the reverse complement.
TGCCCGGCCGCCGGCTGTCAGAGGTTCCAGTGGCTCCCAGGCTCGGACCCCAGCGTCCCGTGCTCATTCCAGCCGAGTCTGTGCTTCTCTGACGTTCTTGGTCCCGTTGGAACATTTCAGTGTAGAAGACACTGCGATGTGAATGCCCAAGAGAAAAGCCATCGGAATGTGTGCTGGGCAGAGGACCAGTGGAACCGCTTTTTAAAATAAACTCTCCTGCCCTTCATGCCACTGTTGGTCTTTATTTCTGTAACTCATGATTCTGAGGCGGGTTCACAACATCAGGGCGTCCGAGACAGCCTGGGCTTCTGTTTGACTGCAGGCGGAGTGGTTTCTACGCGGCAACTCTGGTGCCACAGGGCTGTTCTACGGCCACAGGTCACAGCCACAGGTCACGGCTACAGCCAGGGTCACAGCCACAGGTCACAGTTACAGCCAGGGTTACAGCCACAGCCAGGGTCCCAGTCACTGCCAGGGTCACAGCTACAGCCACAGGTCATATCTACAGCCACAAGTCACGGCTATAGCCAGGGTCACAGTCACAGGTCACAGCTACAACCTGCACGTGAGGCCCACGTAGGTTTTATTGACGGCTTAGAGTGTGGGATTGGTCAGGATGAGAAGGCAGTACTTCTCACTAAGTGACGGGCATGGCGGGCTGAAAGCTCCAGAGGTGGGTCCGTAACCATGACAGCAGGTTCCCAAAGGGTGTGGCCTGAGGGGTCACCCATGCGCTCTGAGCGGCTGTCTGTATCGGGTCAGAGCAGCCTCTTCGCAGACGTGGGAACTGAATGGTGAGTGCAAAACCGTGACGGAGGTGTGACAGTGAGGAGTGAGACCACCTGCCTGCTGAGGGAGGGGGGACAGACTTCCATCACCGTGCTGTGGGGTTGGGGTCCCCGTCGGCAGGAGTGCCCGCCCTCAGCTGCCTCTGCCGCTCCCCTGCCTGGTCGCTGTCCCCTGACCCAGCCCGCTCCGGCCTCCCCATGCTCCCTGCTCTCCGGCCTCCCCGGGAACCCCACTCCAGCCTTCCCGTGCTGCCTGCTCCCTGCTCTCCGGGGCCCCCCCAGGGAGCCCCCACTCGGCCCCGCAGAGCCAGCAGATGCCAGGGGCTCTGCAGCTGCTGCCAGAGGGCCGCGAAGACACTTCCTGCTCACGATCCATCATGAGCTCATTGCTGCCTGTGCCCGCCCAGCTGGGAGACGGCACTGGAGGCCGGGAGGGCGGAACGGGCAGACGCGGCCCTGACCTTGGCCACACGGGCATCTCCCAGCGACGCGCTCCCTGCAGGGACCGGCGGCACAGCCATCCCCGAGCCGAAACTCCCGTGTGGCCCGAGTGGCCGGCAGCTCGGCCGTCCTGCTTTGGCTCCACTGATGGTTTAGAAAACGCAGCATTAGATTCTGTGGTCCCCTCGGGGAGAAAACGCTTTAAAAAGCTGGAGGAGTTGCTCTAACTGGTGCGGCTCAGTGGATAGAGCCTCAGCCTGCAGACGGAAGGGTCCCGGGTTTGATTCTGGTCAAGGGCATGTACCTTGGTGGCGGGCACATCCCCAGCAGGTGTGCAGGAGGCAGCTGATCAATGTTTCTCTCTCCTTGATGTTTCTAACTCTCTATCCCTCTCCCTCTCTGTAAAAAAATTAATAAAATATATATTTAAAAAAAAACAAAAACGGGAGGAGTTTCGGGTTAGAAGGTCCCCAGCCTGATGCTGACGCTGGTGTGTGGAGCCTGTGCTTCGTCAGTTTGGCCCCGTGGCCCTACACACGCCCCTGGGAGCCGCCAGAGGGCTGGGCGCCTGCCACGTGGCCAGGACCCGTGGCACCTGCATGAGGCCACCATCCCTGCGCCCGTGGGCCCCACTGAGCCAGTCACCTGCCGGGAGAGCGGGCCAGGCCCGGAGGGAGGAGCGGAGCTGAGCACTCCCGCCGGCAGGCCAGGCGGTCTGTGAGCGGAGCCCCACCGAGCCCCACGGACACGAACCATCGCTGTCACTGACGACAGCCTCCGAGGAAGCGCCTGTCATGCACAGGGCGTCTCCCGAGGAGAAGTGCCGAGCAGCGCACCGTCCTCCAGCGGAGGGTCAGGAGTGTGGCTGTGTGCGCATCGGCCGACAGGCCCCTCGGTGACCGCGCTGCGGTCCGGGAGCCGTGGGAGGGAGGGAGGGAGGTTTCCATCGTCCACCTTCTTATGTCTCTGAATGTCAATGGTTGAATGTAGCTTCTATTTTAAAAACAAAGATACATTTTAAAATTGAAGAAGAAGAAAAAAAGGAGGGTGGCCAGCGGCAGGGCTCAGGAGCTGAGGGCGGACCTGTGAGCCAGGAGGTCAGGGTTCTTCCTGCTCAGGTACTTCCCGGGTTGCAGGCTCGATCCCCAGTGTGGAGTGTGCAGCAGGCAGCCGGTCAATGATTCTCTCTCATCATTGATGTTTCCATTTCGCTCCTTCCTTCCTCTCTGAAGTTAATAACTTTATATATATATATATATATATATATATATATATCTGTCTATCTATCTGCTCTCTATCTTTAACAATGAACTGTTACATATAACCTAGAGGCCAGTGCATGAAATTCGTGCACAGGGGTGGGGAGGGTGTCCCTGAGCCCAGCCTCTACCCTCTGTAATCTGAGACCCCTGGAGGGATGTCCTACTAAACATGCAGCCAGACATCCCTCTCACAATCCAGGCTCCCAGCTGCTCACCTGCCTGCCTTCCTGATTGCCCCTAACAGCTCTGTCTGCCAGCCTGATCACCCCTAACCACTCCCCTGACAGCCTGATTGATGCCTAACTGCTCTCCTGCCAGCTTGTTTGTTCCTAACTGTCCTCCCCTACAGGCCTGGTCATCCCTAACTGTTCTCCCTTGCAGGCCTGGTCCCCCCAGCTGCCCTCCCCTGCTGGCCATCTTGTGGTGGCCATCTTGTGTGTTGGAGTGATGGTAATTTGCATATACTCTTTTATTAGGCAGGAGGATTAACATGAACCACAGCATGGTTTGTTTTTGTTTTTTAAAAATATATTTCATTGATTTTTTTTTTTACAGGGAGGAAGGGAGAGAGACAGAGCTAGAAATGTCGATGAGAGAGAAACATTGACCAGCCGCCTCCTGCACACCCCACACTGGGGATGCGCCCGCAACCAATGTACATGCCCCTGACCGGAATCGAACCCAGGACCTTTCAGTCCGCAGTCCGATGCTCTACCACTGAGCCAAACCGGTTTCGGCCACAGCATGGTTTTTGTTCTTTAGGGCCTTGGCCTTAAAAGAGCCAGAGGGACCCCCGGGGCCGTCCTGCTTCCTGGCCCTGAGACCCCGGGCAGACCCCTCCTCTCCTGCAGGAGGTTATGGCTCCTTGGGAGATGGGGAACGGCTGGGTGTGCACAAGGCTGTGAGCACTGGCAGCTCACTGGCCTCGTGGGCCACGGACACCACATCGGACATGGTGCCAGCTGACTGGGCCGGCCCCCGCTCTCCTCCGCTGGCCGAACCCCACACCTCTGGGCCCGGGTCCGGCGTGTCCACTGCCGGCGGCCGGCCCCCGTGCTCCCGGCCCGCGTCCCTGGGCCCTGGCACTCCTTGCACTTGGTGCAGTTCTCCCTTCTCCTCCTCCAGCCAGCTGGCTTCTTTCCGGTGTTTTCCAGGGTTTGGGCAGCGCTGGCATATTTATAGACCGCCGGTCGGAGCGAGGTAAGCGGTGACTCAGACGTCCCGCCGGCCCACGTGGTGTTTGCCGTGCAGATAGCAGCAGGACGGCGGGTGACCGGAACTGTCTTCCTCTCCTGGTTTCAACCGATCGGCAAGCCCTGGCCCAAAGCAGGCCGCGCCGTGCTGCGGTTCTCCCGGTGAGAGCCTGGCATCGCACCGTGGCACCCACAGGGTGCACCGCTCCCGGCTGGACTTGGGGGGCACTGAGCCTCACGGCGGAGCGGCGGGAGCATCTGGGTCACCGTGTGCTTCCTCTCGTGCTGCAGCGAGTGTCCCTCACTCGGCGGCTGAGACAGCAGATTTCTCGCCTTCAGTTCCGGGAGATGGAGCCCAGAACGGAGGTCACTGAGCCACTTCTGGGGCCGCCAGGCTGCCCCTCATTAATTCCCAGTCAGGGCACAGCCCGGGGTGTGGGGGGGTGTGGGCTCGATCCCCAGGGGATGGTGGGAGAGTCCCTCCGCTGCCCCTCCCGGCTTCCAAGGGCCCTCCCTCCTCAAGGCCAGCCGGCGGCCGTGGCATTGCCCCCGCACCAGCACCGAGCACCCCACGGACTCTCCTGTCCTCCTCGTCCACCTCCAACGGCCTTGGGGGACCGTGGGCCGGCCTGGTAGGATCTGGGGCACCTTCCGTGGAGGTCAGCTGAGCAGCTGCCTCCGTTCCACCTGCAGCCTCCATGGCCCGGCCGTGCCGCCGGTAACTGCGTCGACACCGTCTCTTACCGACTGTCCGTCCTGGTGACGGGCTCTGGCCTCCCCAGCCGAGCTTATCTCATTAATGATTAGGGTTTTCACTCCCTCCCTGCTTCCCTTCCTTCCTCCCTCCCTCTCTCCTTCCGTCCCTCTCTCCCTTTCTCCCTCCCTGCCTGCCTCCCTCCCTTTATCCCTCCTTCCCTCCTTCCTTCCCTCTCTCCCTTCCTCCCTCCCTTCTTGATTCCTCCCTCCCTGCCTGCCTGCCTCCCTCCCTCCCTCCATCTCTCCCTTCCTCCCTCCCTCCCTGCCTGCCTCCCTCCCTCCCTCCCTTCCTCCCTCTCTGCCTGCCTCCCTCCCTTTATCCCTCCCTCCTTCCTTCCCTCTCTCCCTTCCTCCCTCCCTTCTTGATTCCTCCTTCCCTGCCTGCCTGCCTCCCTCCCTCCCTCCCTCCGTCTCTCCCTCCCTCTCTCCCTTCTTGATTCCTCCCTGCCTCCCTCCTCTTTCTTTCAGCATCGCTGGGTGGCACAGAGCGCACCCCCCCCCCCCACCCGCACGCTCTCCCCCAGGGCTGGGCGGCCTGTGAGGACACAGGACGTGCCGCCCTTCCTCGGTGGCCCGGTGACCTCACCTGCGGAGTCATTTCCTGCCGCGGCCTTATCTCCACGCCGGCTCCGAGGGAGCCGGGACTCCCCAGCTGAGACGGGCTTCGGGGTGACACCCGCACCGCCTGCTCCGGGTTTGTGCGGAGGCCAGGGCGGCCGTCCGTCCGGCTTGCCTGCCATGCACGGTGCCGTCCCAGGAGCACGGCGCGGTGCTGGCGGCACGGGCGGGCGTTCCCAGCCGCGGGCCTGCGGCTTTGGGAGGAGTGAAGCCGGCCTCGTCCTGGCGGGGAGATGTGAGCCGGGCTGAGGACGGTGTCAAATTAGCGAAGTCGCCCGGGTGGCTCCTGTTTCTTTAATAACTGTTTTTACTGATCTCAGAGGAGGGGAGGGAGAGAGAGAGAGACATCAATGACAAGAGAGAACATGGATCAGCCGCCTCCTTCACGCCCCCCAATGGGGATGGATGGAGCCCACAGCCCGGGCCTGTGCCCTGACCGGGAATGGAACCCTGACCGCCTGGCTCCTGGGCCGACGCTCAGCCCTGAGCCGGCCGCCGGCCCACGTGGCTCCTTGGAGATGTGGTGCCGAGAGGCCGAGGAAGGAGCGGGACGCACTGTCACTTTGGCCAGAGAACCCGGAGCTGCCTGCCCCAGAGGGGGCCGCGGTGCGCCCCTGCTGTCCTGTCCTCCTGTCCGGATGAGGGGCCCCTGGGGATGGGCCGGGGAGCCGGACCTGCTCCTCAGACACGCTGCCTCCCCGGAGCCGCGGAGCCGCTGTGGCTGCCAGGGGCTTGCGAGCGGTTTCCGGGCAGAGGCCTGCGCCCCCTCCCACGGCCCTTTACTGTCTGAACGCGGCCCCGTTCAGCAGGTCCTTCTCCCCGGCCCCTCAGGAACACGGCTCCTGTGGAGAACTCAGAAAGCACGGCGCGGTCTAAAGAGGAGCTGGCCCACGCGGCTCTGGGGCTGAGCGTCGGCCTACGAGCAGGAGGTCAGGGTTCGATTCCTGGTCAGGGCCCACACTGGTTGTGGGCCCGATCCCTGGTGCGGGGCGGGGCGTGCAGGAGGCAGCCGATCCACGATTCTCTCTCATCCTGGATGTTTCCCTCTCCCTCTCCCTCTCTGACAGCCATGAAAAAGTAAAAACAAACAAAAAGGGGAATGAGAGAACCCACGCCAGGATCTGCGAGGCTGAGCTGCTTCTGGAACACGTTTCAGAACGTCCCCCTCCACTCCCCACACACACACACCCTCTGCTCTGAGCCCAGGAGAAGCCCAGGGCACCAGCTCTGGGTGCGGGTCAGGCCTCTGGTCAGGCAGCTCGGGGACACGGCAGAACCGGGGCGTGGCCTTCGGTGGCCGGGCAGCACATGGACGGAGGACGCCACGGGGCCTGGAGCACCACCCACCAGCCGGTCTGTGGGTTGGTCGGTCGGACGTTGTAGGGCCAGTGTGGGCGGGGCCGGGCAGCACTCGGAGGGGCTCCTCAGCGGCACCGTCTGAGCTAGGACAAGAAGGGATGGCAGAGATCGCAGCAGGCGTTGGGACGGAGGGGCATGGCCTGAGAGCTGGGCGTGGCCTCCCTGCAGGCGCCCGAGAAAGGGGGGCCACGCTCGGCCCGGCCGGAAGGAAGGGGGTCACACGGCGTTCCCAGCTTCTTCCGTCCGGTTCCGGGCTGCGGGTCAGGAATGAGGAAGTGGCCGAGGCCACACGTGGTCACGCTCTGCCTGGACCTGGAGCCACAGGGAGTCGGCCAGGTCAGGGCCCCCCCATGTGGGGAGAAAGGCACGCGCCGGCAGGCTGGGCGGCGGCCACTCCGCGGTGCCCGTGTGCCCCCCGCGGGTTGCCAGGACGGCTCTGGGCGGGGAGAGGGCTGGTGGCGGCGGAAGGTTCCGGGCCCCTCCAGGAGCTGCTGCGGGTGTGGAGAGCCGTGACTGCACCTGCCGCCAGGCCCAGGCTCACGTCTGACGGCTCCGCTGCTGTGACTGTCAGCTGCCTGTGACGGCTCAGCCTCCAGCTCCGGGCAGGAGGCGGGGCCTGCGCTGTGTCCACGGCGTTCCTCCCTGCCCGGACCCTGCAGCCGAGGCCGGGCCGTCCCGGGGCGGCCGCTCAGGCCCTGGGGAGCCCCCAGTCCTCCCGCTGCCTGGAGGCAGGGCCAGGGGGGCGGGGGAGGGGGGCTGAGAGCTGTGGACCTGGTCTCGGGGCCCAGGATGCACCAGGGAAGCAGAGGGAGAGGCCTGGCCGGAGGGAGAGCACGGGGACCAGAGCGGGTGCCCTGCCCGATGCTCCCTGCTGTCCGCGTGGCCGCTGCTCTCCCTGCTCTGCTCCGTGCCACGTCTCTGCACCCTCGGGCTCTCGTTCTCCCTCCCACTTCAGAGGTTTCCCTCTCTCCCCCTGAGCAGTGAGCCTCCTCGTCACGAAGGTCCCTCCGAGGGCGAGGCGGGAGCTGGGGGGGGGGGGGGTTGGCACCAGCGAGCTACGTGGTCCTTTCGAAGAACCAGCCATTGTGTTTTGTTTCTGTTCGATTGTTTTTTAATATATTTTTACTGATTTCAGAGCAGAAGGGAGAGGGAGAGAAACATCAGTGATGAGAGAGGATCTCTGGTCGCCTCCTGCACGCCCACACACGGGTGACCTGGGCATTGCCCGCCTGGGAACTGAGCCGTGCCCTGGTTCCCGGGTCGGCCTCAGCACCCACCGCCCAGGCCGGGCCCCGTGAGTTAAGCGGGAGACCATTTGTCGGCCGAAGTCGCTCCCTTGGTGTCACCCATGGGACTCCCGGAGCCTCTGGCTCTGGTGTGAGGCCCACCACGTTGTTCCTCTCTGGCATCGGACGTGCGCCTCTGCCCGCTGAGCACTGGCCCTGAACATGACCCGAGTCGCCATGGCTGGGTGTCCGGCCCGGCGAGCGTCAGGCTGGTCCAGGGCGTCCTTGGACCCTGGGCGTGGCCAGCTCTGTCGCCGGCCGCAGGAGTCCACCACCCTCTCCCGGGAAAGGACTGGAGCTGGGTTTGGGCCACGTGTGTCCCCGACTCCTGACTCAGTCCCGAGGGACAGAGAGAGGCACTCCTTGTGAGAACTGGTCCTCGTCACACAGCGAGGAGAGACGTAGGCATGTCCCTCTCGTGGCGAGTTGAGGCCAGTTTTTCAAAATAGCCGCTAAGCCGGTTCCTGTCCCTGCCGGGTGGGTCCGCCCCAGGAGGGAGCTACGGGCCAGGGTCGGGGCACAGCACCCATGACGCCACCGCAGCCAGGCGGGCACCTCCCAGGCCGCCGTGAGAAAAGGTCACGCACAATGGCGCCGTACCCCCCGGCGTCCGCGGGGTCGCAGGTATTGGAGAAGGGTCACCCCTCGATCCGCTGGCCGAGATTCTCACCACACTCCCTGTTCCTGACGAGACGGGGACGGGGAGGAGTCACAGCCAGGACACTGGAGACAGAGCGGCCTCGTCACCCCCCCTGAAAGGCCCGAGCGTCCCCTCTGAGGCTGCCGTCAGCTCCTGGCTTCCCCGGGCGCCGGCCTCCTCTCCGTCACGTGGGATTTTTACAGGAAATGGGCTGTGGGAACTCGGCCACCCGGCCGCCTGGTAACAATCTGGTCTGAGCAGGGCCCTCGGCGTGAGCTGTTCGGGTCAGCCGAGCGCTCACTGCCGAGGGGGCCGGGGCTCTGTGTGTACACAACGCGGAGATTTATGCGTGAGAACGCGGTGCTCTTTGCAGAGGGGCCGGAAAGATTAGAGCCGTCCCTCTCCGTCAGGACTGGGGCCGGATTCTAAAATAGCAGCGTCGTCCGCGGAGGCTGTGGCCGGTCTCAGGCTGCGGGGGCGACTGGAGCCTCTGCCCTCCACTGAGAGTTTGCTGGCTGGGTATTTTCCCCGCGCCCAGCACGGTGGCTGGTACAGAAGTCGCCATCTGAGTTAGGGGAGGCTTGGCTCTGTCTGGAAGAGGCTGCGGACATCTCTTTCCTCAGATAGGTCAGACGTGAAGGACCAAATTACTAAAAGAGAGAAGGACAGGATCCCTCTCAGCTGAGAAATCAGTCCATCCTTGCATGACGGAGGAAGAGTAGACTTTGCTTTGAGACCAAGTGGGAAATCATAATAATAGTTTATTAAACTCCTTCTTTCCTAATACACACCCACGTCCATTTAGCCAGCCGCAGAAGAGGCGAGCCCTCGAAGAGAGGAGCCAGCTGGGCTGTGGGGGCTCAGGAAACGGTGACGGCGGCCGAGGAAGGGCCGTTGGGGCTCGGGGAAAAGAGAGCCAGAAAGAACACACCCTCTGGGGAAGGGGAGGAGGGAAGGCCGTGGGTCTGCTCCAGAGAGACAGGACGCGCCCAGGACAACTCTGACCAGTTACTGCTTCACGAGGCGTGTGCTGCTGGACTGCTCGGGGCCTCCTGGGGTCAGGGTGTGCGGCCGCGTTTATAACGGAAGCAGAGCCAGAGCGGCTCCAGCAGCACCCAAGTCCAGACGGCCGGTTTCCGATTCCGTCCGTGCACCCACTTCCTGTGACGGCGGCACAGGGCCCGCCTCCGGCTGAGAGCGCTGACAGCTCTGCCCAGCTCCACGGAGTGCCCCCGCCCCGCCCGCCCGCCCTGTCTGCAGCCCGGATGGAGAACGGATGCAGGAGTCTGGGTTCGCTGCCCCCAGAGCGAGGAGCCCTGAGGGCTTGCACAGAGGGCTCTGGGGTTGGGGGGCGGGTAGGGTAGTATGGGAGTGGGGGGGCGGGGATAGTGGGGGACCAGGAGGGGAGGAGACACCTTAGAAGACATCTTAGGAGACATCTTAGCAGGGACGGGGCTGACTCCTAGGAGCGTTCACCCCAGTCCTCCGGCCGCAGGGAGGCAGGTCACCCACAAACATCTGCTCTGCCCCCATCAGCCAGCCGCTGTTCTGGGCAGAGGGACAGAGGGCACGTGGGAAGGAGCACAGGGAGCCAGTGGGCGGTCCCGGGAGTGGGCTGAGGGTGCGAAGGCCTGTGGGTGCGCACAGCTGGGTCCTCGCAGGCCGGGCTCCGGCTGCCGGTCTCTCCAGGGGAGTCTGTCTCCCAGGCCCAGCGCACCCCCGCCAGCCGGAACGGGCTTCTCTGACAGAGCAGCGGTCAGTTCGCCGAGCTGGTTACCGTTTCTTAGGTCATGGCGGCCCCCGTCCCATTTCTGTCCCCCAAACCCGCCTGCCCTCCTGGAGCTTCCCGTCTGGAAGGTGACCTGTCGTGTCTTCAGTCCCAAAAGGCCGCGGGCTCCGGTCTGGCTCCATCGACTCCGCGAGAGCCCAGGGCCGCCGCCGCCTCGCTGGCCTGGAGCCCGGGACCCGCTCTGGGGCCGGAGCGGGGCGCCCGTCACTGCGCACCCTCTGCCGCGGCCCCAGCCCCGCTCCTGCACCGCGGCCTGAAACCCGGCATTTTAAAAGGCTGAGGTCACCCAGAGCCAAACAAACAGCTCCCGGCGGGCGGGCGGGCGGGCGGGCGGGAGCGGCTGTGGGAACAGGGCCCCGGTGACGTCACAGCCGCTATCTCAGCGGCGTCGCTGGAGCCGCCCCGCCCAGGCCCCCCGGCCGCTCACCCAGCCGCGGCGGGCGTTCCTGCGAACCCTCTCTCGGGGGGGGGGGGGGGGGGGGGGGGGGGGGGGAGCGGTGCAGAGCTGCTGAGCGGCCATCGGCCGCCGGGAGGAGTCCGGGATGGTCCCGGGACACTCAGCGGCGGAGGCCGAGTTCCCCCGTGGGCTCGCTGCCGGCTCGGAGGATGTGCCTCTCAGGACGCGTGGAGGCCCCGTAAAACACGGGCCAGCTCCCCCCCACCCCACCCCACCCCGCCAGGAAGTGGTGCTGACCCTCCGCCCTCACCCCTGAGCTCATCTCCTGGACAGGCTGACACGTCCCCAAGCACCTGCTGGGCCAGGCTCAGCTCTGGGCCCGGCGAATGGAGCTCCTCTCAGCAGCGCCTGGGCGATGTCACACATGCACACACACATACACGCATGCACATGCACGCACACGCACGGGCATCAGACAGCTGCAGGGGGATGAGCCTCAGCTGAAGGCTCTGCATACAGATCAGAGGGTCAGAGGGGGGTGGAGAGCAGGCGTCAGGGCCCCCCTGTCCCCCTCCCCCCCCAGCAGAGTGACCTCAGGCGTTGCCTGCAGTGGGTGCATATTTGGGGTGCCCTCCCCCATAGCCGTCACTGTCAGGGATGCCAGTGCCTGGATCCCGGCTCCCACCACAAGCCCACAGAGGCCCCTGCAGACAGCGTGTGTGCCGGCCTCTCTGATGGGACGGGAGACCACCACCTCCCCACCCCCCGTCTCTCCTGTGGCTCAGAGCGGAGCGAGCCACGGAGCCCGAGGCAGCGTGTCCCTGCCCGGCCGCGGTCTGGACAGCCGGGAGCTCGTGGTGGTGTTGCCGGCGGCCGAGGCTGTCCCGGCAGAGGCTGGCAGAGGCTGACCCCGGCAGGGTCCGGCCCCTTCTGCCCCAGGCCGGCCTGTGTGGCGTGGGCCGTGACTCCATGGGGAAAGATCTCGGGATTTGGGAGGGCGTTTATTCCTCTGGGACCGCGACCCAGGAGGCCGGGCGGAGCCGCAGCAGGAGAGCCGGCGGCTCTGCAGGGAGCGCTGTGCCGGGCGGCGGGGGTCCGAGGGGAGTGCCAATCGGCCCCATCGCTCCAGCAGGTGCACCGAACGAGGCGGCGCCCCTCAGCGCGCAGTGGGTGCGGCTGCACAGGCAGCGCGGCTCCTGCTGTCTGCATCCCCGCGGGGCGGGGGAGGGCGTCAGGACTGGCCTCAGAGGTCGGGGGAGAGACCTGCAGACCTTTCTCTCGGGAGCTGCTTGTGGGGGAGGGAGGGTTTGTGCTTTAGAGACAGTGTCACCTGCCAGGCGCTGGCCTGTCTCAGTCCCTGTGCTGCCTGCCCGCTGACCAGCCTGTCTCCACGGCCCTCTCTGAGGTGCTGGTCTCCGGCCCCGCAGCCCCGGCCCCGCAGCCCCGGCCATGAGCCGGCTCCTCCCTCCGCCCGGCCTCTCGGAGCCCCGGTCCCGGGAGCCGGTCCAGCCAAAACATGTCCTTGGCGGCGATGCCAGGGCAGGGCTGGGAGCAGGAAGTCTGGCCGATAACCCGCTTCCTGGGAAGGAGCGGGCTGGGCCCGCAGCTGTGGGCACCGGGGGCTGGCCTGGCGCTCGCCGGGCTGGCCTGGCGTCGGAGGCCCGGACGCAGGCCCCCCCCCCCCCACCCCTCCTTGCCCAGGCGGCTGGTGCGGGCTCCGGAGGGTGCTGGGGGCCCGGGGACGCTGTGCCTTCCCGGGGCCTCCCCAGACCTCAGAGGCGGGGCCAGGCTCACAGGGGGCTGCCGAGGGCAGCATCCCCCTCCAGGCCCAGGCAGCGTCTTCCATCCTGGACTCCGAGTTGTCATCCAAAAGGCTGCACCCCAGCCCGAGGAAGATCTGAGGGGAGGACCTGGGGGGGCCGGTCTCCCGCCTGCGCCCGCCGCACACAGAGGCTGCCATCTGTGTCTCCAACCAGGCTGGGCGGCTGGCGGACACTGAAATAGAAGCGAGCGCTCTCTCACTTCCCAAAACACAGTTAGAGCCTGGCCGAGGGCGGGCGGGCGATGGAGGTGCCCGAGGGTCACGGCTGATGGAGCCACACCCACTGCCCGCCTGGGCCTCCGGCTCTGCAGTTCCAGGCCCGGGGCTGGCTGGCGGGTGGAGGTGGGGACGAGGCTCGCCGGTTTGGTGGGGTGGAGCACAGGCCCGCGGGGACCCGCCCGGGACCAGCGGCTGCAGCTGCTCTGGTTCCTCCGAGGCCCAGAGGTGGGGACTGGCTCTGGGGCAGGCCTTCCCCGCTGACAGCAGGCTCAGATGCTCAGGAGCCATTGCCTCAGTTTCCCCGCCTGCAGGGGAGAGAGACAGCGGTGTCCTCCCGAGAGGTGCAGTTGTCAGGCCTCCGTGCTTCCTCCTGTCCCGGCGAACAGGGACAGGACCCCGGAGGGCAGCGGTGGGCCAGTGGAGACCCCAGCGGGGCACCCCACTGTGAGGGAAAAGCAGGAAGCCGGGCCCGGCCCTGGGACTGGCCGAACCCCACACCGGCCTGGAGCTGCCCGAGTCTGCCCTCCACCCGAGAGAGAACTGAGCCCCCGTGTCCCTGTGTCTGTGGACAGAGTTTATCAGAAACACTGGGCCCAGCCCCTCCTGGCCGACGGGACCGGGGGCTCCGGCTTCACGTGGCCCCACCTGCCGGGCGCACAGGAACCGGCGAGGCTCCGGCCTGCGGTTGGCACGGCACCCGCTCCTCTGCTGGGAGGGCGGCTGGCATCCTGAAGGGTCCAGTTTGCACCAGAACCCGAGTCCTCTCAGCACCGCTGTTCCCTGCCGAGGTGGTGGCCGAGGCGGCCGTCTGTAGGGGCGTTAGCTAACGATTTATCAGCAGAAAACGGGGAAGTGCAGGTTGGTGGTTACCGTGGTTACCTAACAGTCCTGGCGTGTGACATCAGTAGTAGTGTCGTCACTTTGCATGGGGCCAGGGGGCACTGAGAGTATCTGATTGTCTAACCCAGTGGTCAGCAAACCACAGCTTGTGAGCCTCAGTTCGCCACTCTGTTGACCAATGAATTTGCCGACCACTGGTCTAACCTCTATGCTGTACATCTGAAACCGATACAGAATAAGACTGAATGGAAACTGTAATTGGAAACAAAAATAAAAAACCTATATATATAAAAGCCTCAGCAATCATTATGACCGAACAACCGGGTGACCGGCTGGTAGCTAGGATGTGCACTGACCCCCAGGGGACAGACACTCAATGCAGGTGGTCAGTGCACTCCCATAGCCAACTTCCCACTGTTTCTCCCGTTGGCCAGCCCTGATTGGGACTGGGTGAGATGGGACCCCACCTATGCATGAAGTCATGCACTGGGCCTCTAGTATATATAATATACCATCAGTGGAAGGAAGGAAGGAAGGAAGGAAGGAAGGAAGGAAGGAAGGAAGGAAGGAAGGAAGAAAGGAAAGAAGGAAAGAAGGAAGGGAGGGAGGGAGGAAGGAAGGAAGGAAGGGAGGGAGGAAGGAAGGAAGGAAGGAAGGAAGGAAGGAAGGAAGGAAGGAAGGAAGGGAGGAAGGAAGGGAGGGAATGAGGAAGAGAGAGAGAGAGGGAAGGAGGGAGGGAGGGAGGCAGGGAGGGACCGGTTCTTGTCTCGGCTCCCAATGTGATGAGGATCTGTAAGTGTCTTCCCACCCTGAAGCTGTGAGGGGAGTTGGACGCCCTCCCTCCCCGGCTGTTTCTCGCTGGGCCTCCCGCCCGTCTCGTCGTGGATGTTTGTGGCTTGGCCGGCGGCGGGGAACTTCTCTGGCGTCCCGAATGCTGTTTCTCTCCGGGGAAGACTCACGGGAGGGAGAGGCGCCGCGGTGAGAAGCGAGAGAAGACAGACAAGCCCCAGGGCGAGCTCTCTCCAGGCTGCCGTGGGTCTGACCTGCTGGGAGGGGGACGTGGCTCCTAACAGACCCAGGCTCACCCTCCTCTCCGGGAGGGCCCAGCCGCCTCTCCCACTGCTGCTCGGCCGCAGTCTGCCGGCCGCCCTCTCGTCTTCCTTAAAACGCAGACCGTCCCGCGGGGACCTGGGGGAGTGAGACCGGCTCGGCCTGCCTGGGTCGTCGCTCCGCTTCTCCGCGGTCCCTGTCCTCGCTCGCAGCTCCTCCCCTCCCCACCGCCCCCCCCCAACACACACACACACACACACTCGCTGCAGGGACAGGGCGAGGGGAGAGGCGGGCTGCTCCCTGTGGCCTCTGCGGAGGATTCCGGGTCAGCGAGGAGTTAACCAGCACCAACCAGAGGGCACTGCCAAGTCAGGCCCCTCCCCACAGCTCAGCAGACCGGGACAGCCAGAGGCCTGTCCTCAGTTGCCTGCTGCGTGCTCGCCCCAGGCGTGCTCGGCTCCCGGCGTGTGCAGCTCCCTCTGGGACACTGTCGCCTCCTGGGGGTCCGACACCAGGCCCACAGCCACCCAGGCCCACCCAGAGGCTCCGTGGCCTCTGACACTTGCAAGGTGAAGTGCCTTCCTTCCCAACAGGAGGACCCGGCCCCGGGGAGCCCTCAGCGCCCCCGGGGGGCTCGGGCGGCGGCGGCTCCCGGCCGTGGCCCTGCCTCTCCCCGGGCGGCTCTGACGCAGACCTCGGACCGCCCGCCCGGAGCTGGAGGGAGCAGCTCTCCCGAACCCGGTTTTGTCAGCCTCCGTGGGCGTGTGGGCCCCGGGGCCTTAAGTGCCCCGATGGTCACAGCGCGCCCGTGGCCGGCGTGGCCACGCCCCCGACCAGCCGTCGCGATGGAGGCGGTATGGCCCTCCCTGGGCCTCTCCGTCCATTGCCCATGAGTCTTCGCTCATCAGGTGTCATTCACGCCCTCCCCCCTCCCCCACTCCGCTCGCTCTTCCTCTAACTGGGGGGACGGATGGCAGAGTGGGCAGCTCACCCTGAGTCACCCCAGGAGCAGGCACAGCTCACCCGGCAGCACGGATGCTCACGGATGGCTCATCGCCCGGCCTTGCCCGCCCGAGCTCACTGCGCTCGGCTCACCGCGTCCACCTCGCCGCACCCCCGGTCCCCGCCCCCCACCCCCACCCCGCCCGCCGCCGGCAGACCTGCTGTGATGGGAGTCTGTGGGCTGCGGGGAGGTTGTGGGGGTGTTTCTCTCTTTTCAGCGTCCATCTCCCTCCCGGAAAAGGAAACAGTGGGGTTTCTGAGTTGAGGAGCTGGGATTAAGAAATTAAAGGCAGAAATAGCCGAAACCGGTTTGGCTCAGTGGTAGAGCATCGGCCTGCGGACTGAAAGGTCCTGGGTTCGATTCCGGTCAAGGGCATGTACCTTGGTTGCGGGCACATCCCCGGTGGGGGGTGTGCAGGAGGCAGCTGGTCGATGTTTCTCTCTCATCGATGTTTCCAACTCTCTATCCCTCTCCCTTCCTCTCTGTAAAAAAATCAATAAAATATATTTTTAAAAATAAAATAAAATAAAAAAATAAAAGCAGAAATAGATTCATAAAGCTGGGAGCTAGGTGGGCATCATTCTCTCTGATGGAGAGGCAGAAAGACGACAGGACCTCTCCCAGCACATTTATTTTATACCCCAATACCAGGAATATAAGTTGTGTTGGGGGTATACCCCCAACACCAACTTATTTGCATTGTTAAGTGGGCCCCAGCATGCCTGGATTTACATATCTAGTCCCACCCCTGCCGACACCTGGGCTGACATGAAGGCCAAGCTGATTACACTTTCCACCATCTTGGGAAAATGTGTATCTCAGTCTCAGCTGGCAAGAATTAAAAACAATGCCCACGTGCCTTCCCAAGCGGCCTTTACCAGGGAACCGAGCCACACGTGTGAGCTGCTGCCGTGAGAGCCAGGGGGAGGGACCGAGGGCGCCCAGTGCACCTCCTGGTGACCGGTCATTTGGTCGTTCCGAAGTTATGGCGTCACGGCCACTGGCCTTTTATAATATAGATGATGTAAAACGGGATTGTAAAGAGTGAGTTCCAAAAACACACGGTCCTTTGGCTGTGGGCCGGGGCGGCCGCGGCCCGAGGGTGCCGAGCTTGCTGTGGGTGTGACCTCACTGGCTGCAGAGGCCGCCCTTGCTCCCGGTGGGAGCTGAGTCTGTGAGGAGAGCGGGAGAGAGGCTCAGCATCAGCCCCTCCCAGTGGAGTCTTCCCTTCATTCCATGACAGTTTATTTTCATTTATTTATCTGTTTATTTATTTTTAATATATTTTATTGATTTTCACAGAGAGGAAGGGAGAGGGATAGAGAGTTAGAAACGTCGATGAGAGAGAAATATCGACCAGCTGCCTCCTGCACACCCCCCACCGGGGATGTGCCCGCAACCAAGGTACATGCCCTTGACCGGAATTGAACCCGGGACCCTTCAGTCCGCAGGCCAACGCTCTATCCACTGAGCCAAACCGGTTTTGGCTATTTTTATTTTTTTAAATATATTTTTATTGATTTCAGAGAGGAAGGGAGGGGGAGCGAGTGATGGAAACATCCATGATGAGAGAGAACCATGGGTCGGCTGCCTCCTGCAGGCCCCACACTGGGGATCGAGCCCACAGCCCGGGCCTGTGTCCTGACGGGAACTGAACCATGACTTCCCGGTTGGTAGGTGGATGCCCAGCCCGGAGCCCCAGCCGGCCCGGTGACATCTATGGGATGTGACTGTCCAGGCACCATTCAGTCGTCCCCGAGTTCACTCCCCTGCCTCCTGGCCACTTCGTTGTCGCCTGTGCTGGCTCCACCATCAATAACCCGCTGTCCTGCTGTAACCAGGGCCGCGCACCGCCACCTCCACCCCGCCCTCCGGTCCCCCCCCGCGGCCGGCGGCTCCATGAGCGAGGCCAGCTCCGGGGAAAGGCCAGCCCGGCCGCTGCTGCTCAGCAGGAAAGTCCTGGCGCTCCGATCTCCTCGCTGCTGCAACAGCCGCGTTCCCCCAGCATCCACCGGCCGCCCCCGTCCCCTCCCTCCGGTCTGAGGGCAGGTTAGCAGGAACCCAAGATGCTGTTTCACAGGGCCCAGCGCCTGGGCTCTTCCTCACGGCCCGGAGGCGGGGAGCCACGGGGAGCACGTGGATGGGACGGCTCCGCCGCCGCCCTCTGCCCTCAGCCTTGCCGTCCGGTCACAAGTGGCCGCAGTCGCAGCCGCTTCCGGGCCAGGGGAGCCCCTCCGTCGGGAAGGCCTGCACCGCCCGGTCCGATCGCCTCTGCTCCTGGCGTCAGCTCCCGCTCTTCCCCAGGACGTGGCCTCCGGCCCGGCGGAAGCAGATGCTCGGTCGGGTCTTCAGAGCGGGCCGCACACGAATGGCCCGAGCAGGCGCTTCCTTCCCTGACAAGCGGGACGGAGCCGAGGCCGGCGCTTCGGAGACCGCGAGGCTCCTTCCATCCACGCCCGCCCGCGTCGCCGTGTCTGTGCTGGGAGCACCTGCTCCGCGGCGACCGGCGCCAAACCACGGCTCCGGCGACGTTTGGTTCTGCCCCGCGAGGAGACGCGGGAAGACCCCGAGGAAGTGGCCGTAGTCGCTGCCTTTGGGACAACAAACTGGACGTGGTCATGTCTTGTGCGTTTAGGGTGAGAAGGGTTTATGCTGGCCCCGCCGGCGTGGCGCAGTGGACAGAGCGTCGGTCTGCGGATGGAAGGGTCCCGGGTTCAAATCCAGTTAAGGCACATGCCTCGGTGACAGGCTCCTCCCCGGCCCGGGCCCTGGTTGGGGCACATGCAGGAAGCAACCCATCGATGTGTGAGTCTCACATGGATGCTTCTCTCGGTCTTTTCCTCTCCCTTCCACTCTCCCTGAACATCAGACCGTCCCACAACACCGAGCCTCTCCGCTGCCTCTCACTCCTCCCCTGGGGCTGCCCTCCGCCAGGGGCTTACCTGGGGGAGCAGAAACGGCCGCACATTTAAAACCAGCGTGGAAGGGGCCCAGAGTCAGATCTAGACAGGGCTGTTTTCAGCGAAAGCTTTCAAAGGCTCTGGGAATAAACCATGGCCCGTGGGTTTTAGAAATCGCACATGAGAGCGATACATTCAGCGAAGTGCCAGGGAGCGGCTGCCCGCAGTGCCTCTGCCCCCACACCCTCGGCCACCGCGTCTCTGACTCGGGTGCAGTTCCCTGCTGGGTCCTCAGGGGCGGCGAGTCCACGGGACACGCCTCCGTCCCACCCGAGGGCAGCAGAGAAAACCAGGCTCTGAGGTCTGGCTCCCCTTCCTGTCTCTGACTCTGTGTGCGCCACCCCGGCCCCTGGCACCGCTCTCCCGTCCGATCGGGATGCCGTCCCCGAGCTCTGCATGTGGCTGCCTCGGGGCCGCCATTGGACGGGCTGAATCCCGGCCCCCACGGGTGCCTGTGTCCCAACCCCAACACCCGGAACGCTGCCTTCGGGGCGAAGGGTCTTGAGATGGAGAGCCTCCTGGGTGTGCGGTGGGTCCAGGGTCAGCCGAGGGTCCTTCCAGGGGTCGGACGGAGACAGGAGAGCGAGCGTCTGATCAGAGAGAGATTGGAGGGTGCTGCCTGCTGGCCTTGGGTCCGAGGAAGAGGCTCAGACGGAGGCCTGCAGGCGGCCTCTGCCAGCGGGAAGGGCCGGGGAGCGGGTCCGGCCTGCGGCCCTGGGTGTCAGCCCCGGGGACCAGGACGGGGAGGCACACGTGTGTGTTGCGGTTTCCAGTCGCCAGGGGCCTGGTGATGGTGACAGAAGCAGCCGGAAGCTCGGACAGGGTCTTCCCTCCGCTCCTCGTGTACGACTCAGCTCCGGACCCTGTGCTCCCTGAGAGCCCTCTGGCCTCCCGCCCGGGCGTCTGGAAGGCCCGTCTCTTTCTTGTCCGCACGGAAGCTCAAGTCTGCCTTCGAGAGCCGTCTCCCTCCCCCTCCCCCTGGCTGACGAAGAGCCGTGATAGAGGGGCGTCTTTGTGCTCGGGCCTCCACTGGACGTCAGGGCACTTTTCAAACAAATCCTCCCCGAGGACGTGTTTCCATGGTTCTTAGCAAGAGCGGAGACAAGGGGGAGACAGAGCAGAGGCCACCCTGTCAGCTGTCCCCAATGCCCTCCCCGTGGGCACCTGGCTCCTCCAGAGCGGGCGTCCTGGCGAGGCTGAGCCAGAGGACGGGCGAGTTCCTCAGAGATTGCGGGGGACAGCGGGAAGGGAAGCTTGCTGAGAGGCACAGGGACGCCCCAGGGCCCTCCCCCCTCCCCCCCTTGCTCCACCCCTGCAGGCTCCTGCTGAGAAGCGAGGTCACAGTTGCTTAAGGCCCCTTCCGCCTGCGGCCCCGTGACCTCTCGTTTCCCCATTCACGGTCCCGACAAGGGACCCGAGGACCCACATTTCGCAAACGAGGAGGTAAAGTGGTCAAGTGGCAGAGCTGAGGCTCAGCACAGACATTTAAAAGTGTCTTTTTAAAAAACACATTTTTATTGATCTCAGAGAGAAAAGGAGAGGGAGAGAGAGACAGAAACATCCATGATGAGCGAGCACCACGGGTCGGCTGCCTCCTGCACGCCTCCCACTGGGGATGGAGCCCACAACCCGGGCCTGTGCCCTGACCAGGAGTCGAACCCTGACCTCCTGGCTCATAGGTCACTACTCAACCCCGGAGCCGCCGGGCAGCCCGAGCCCTGCCCTGATGAAAGAGCTCCAGCCCACGGCCTCGGAGCCGGAACTTCCCATGGACGCTCCATCGGAGCAGAGAGCGTCTGTGAGTTTACTTGAGCCAAACGGACGTGAGCGGCCGGGGCGGGCGCCCTGGGACGCTCCGGAGAGCGAGGTGGCGGCTCCGTGGGGCTCGGGGCTGGGGGAGGCGGGGCGTTGCAGGAGGCGGAGGAAACGGTAGGGGGGTGGGGGGCCGGGTCCTTCACGAGTTCAGGTGCTCTCGCCCCACAGCACAGGCACACACTCCCATCTTCCTCCGACATGAAGACAGACCTCCTCACGGCCTCGGGCCCCGCGGAAGCCTGTGGCTGGCCTGCTGTCCTCGGCCATGACCTCGTGCCTCCATCATCCGGTCAAGTTCACGGAGCTGCAGGGGCTGGTGAGCTGGCTTCCCTCCGGGCCCATCCCTGCAGGCGAGCCGGTCTCCGCAGGCTGCAGGCCGCCGTGCGCCGCTCGGCTGACTAATAAGTTTGCCGACCACCGGGATAGGGGCTTAGTCACAAGAACCACAATAGCCTGTCATTGGAATCGAGAGTCTAGGTCAGTGGTCGGCAAACTCATTAGTCAACAGAGCAGCAAACCGTGGCTCGAGAGCCGCAGTTTGCCGCCCACTGGACCAGGAGGTGTCTGCACTGGGATTCCCGCAGCCCACGCCGCCTCCACGCGGGCACGTGGCCACCGCCGATCCTGGGACGGGCGGCTCCGCCTGTGCCAGCCTGAGCGGGCTCCCGGAGGCTGTGGCCGGCGTGGCCCTCGCGGTGGGCGTGGGCGGGGCCTGGCTCCGGCCACGGCGGACGGGAGGGCTGCCCCGAGGCGCCAGCCCAGCGGCAGGCGGAGCGGGGGGAGCAGCCGGCGCGGGCTGAGGCCGCGGGAGGCAGACCCTGTCGGAGCGGCCATCACGGAGCCAGGGCCTCCTTCCTCGTTGGGTCCGATTGAGCCAGAGTGTGTTACTCCATCGCCCATGGCTGGGACACTGTGCAACGACGGGTCACGTTTTCACAGCCCCTGCCCCCCCCCCCACACACACACACACCCCGGACTGGGCTCGGTCCCTGGGAGGCGTGGCCGATGGATGGATGGATGCGCGGACGAATGCAGAGAACCGGGAGGGAGCCCCGGCTGCCTGTGTGGGGGGCCGTGTGGGGGCCTGTGTGGGGGCCTGTGTGGGGGGGCCGTGTGGGGGGCCTGTGTGGGGGGCCGTGGGGGGGCCGTGGGGGGGCCGTGTGGGGGGCCGTGTGGGGGGCTGTGTGGGGGGCCTGTGTGGGGGGCCGTGTGGGGGGCTGTGTGGGGGGCTGTGTGGGGGGCCGTGTGGGGGGCCTGAGGAAGGCCATGGCCGTGTGGGGGGCTGTGGGGGGCTGTAGAAGGTCATGGCCATGGGGGGGCTGTGTGTAAGGGGCTGTGGAAGGCCATGGCCATCATCTCACTGGTTCTTCCTGGCTCTTCCTGCCTCGCACACGCCCGCTAGCTCGGGGCTGAGCGGGGCCCTCCAGGCTGAGCTCACGGGGAACAGGGCTGCGCGGGCAGGGAGCCGGCTCCCAGACTCCAGGGCTCTCAGAGCCGGCACGGCCCTGAGGAGCCGTCAGGCCCCACCTGCGTCTTTTCACGCGAGAAACACGCCCGTCCCCGCCTCCGGCTCTGGGCCCGAGGGCGGGGGCCGTGGCGCCCAGGGGGTGGCCGGGCCGCTCCAGGCGAGTCCCCCGTCAGAGCTGGGCCGGCCAGCGGGGCTCTGAGGACGCTCCCGGGTGCGCCCGCCACGCCCTCCTGACGACACTCTGTCCAGGCTCGGGGGAAAGGAGGAAACCTCAGAACGCAGAGACCACAGAGTGGGACTGGGGGACTTCTCGCTGCCCTGGTTCTGCTTCCTGCCCCTGCCCCCTCCCCCTCACCCCGTCCCTCTCACCCCCTCCCCTCAACCCCCCTCACCTCCTCCCCTCACCCCCTCCCTCTCACCCCTCCCTCTCACCCCTCCCTCTCACCCTTCCCTCTCACCCCTCCCTCTCACCCCTCCCTCTCACCCCCTCCCTCAGCCCCTCCCTCTCACCCCCTCCCTCTCACCCCCGCTCACCCCCTCCCCTCCCTCTCACCCCCTCCCTCACCCCCTCCCCTCACCCCCTCCCTCTCACCCCCGCTCACCCCCTCCCCTCCCTCTCACCCCTCCCTCTCACCCCCTCCCAGAGGGCAGCTCGCCCACGGGAAGTGGTGACCGGGAAGGCCTGGCTGTGGCCGCCTGTCCCCGGCCTCCGAGGTCAGGGCCGGGGCGCCAGCAGCATGGCTGGCAGAGCGAGTTACAGGTCAGAGCTGAGGGTGGGGGACGGGATGGTGCAGGAGGAAGTGATGTGCAGAGAGTGTGGCTCCGGGCCGGGCCCGCCACCCGCCAGGGCTCCTGTGCGTCCTGGGGCCTCGCGGCTGCGTGTCCTCCACCGCAGAGTGGGCGGTGCTGGGCCGGGCCAGAGTGTCTGTTACTCCATCGCCCACAGGCCCCCGCCCATCCCCCCGGCCCCCACCTCCCGGCCCGGCCACCAACTCCAACACAGCAGCTGCCAGCTGTCCCCCAGGGGTCAGCCTGTCCCCCTGCTCTGTGCCCAAGGCTCGCGCCTGCGATTGAGCTGGCCGGGCTAGGGGTCACTCTGGGGGGGGGGTACTGGCCGGGTTAGGGGTCACTCTGGGGGGGGTACTGGCCGGGGTTAGGGCTCACTCCTCTGGGGGGGTGCTGGCCAGGTTAGGGGTCACTCTGGGGGGGAGGGTACCGGCGGGGTTAGGGGTCACTCTGGGGGGTACCGGCCGGGGTTAGGGCTCACTCTGGGGGGTGCTGGCCGGGGTTAGGGCTCACTCTGGGGGGGTGCTGGCTGGGTTAGGGCTCACTCTGGGGGGTGCTGGCCGGGTTAGGGCTCACTCTGGGGGTGCTGGCCGGGGTTAGGGCTCACTCTGGAGATGGGGGGGTGGGTTGCCCTGACAACGCCTGCTGTCCTCGGGGCGTGGACACGGGCCGGCTGCTCCAGGCCAGGCTCCTCTCTAGAGGCCTCGGCGGTGACTGCGCCCTCACCCGCAGACAGAGCCGTGATCAGAACACCCGTGGCTTCCCCACGGCCTGAGCTCGCCTGGCTGGGGCGCCGCTCCGTGTGCGGGCAGGACGGGCTGAGAAGACCCCGAAGCTGTGGTCCCGCGAAGGGCCACCTGGAAGCACACCCGCCTCACAGCTGCCTGGACCAGGCCACGGCCCTCCATCCGTGCGCACGGCCCTCCATCCATACACACGGCCCTCCATCCGTGCACACGGCCCTCCATCCATGCACACGGCCCTCCATCCATACACACGGCCCTCCATCCGTGCACACGGCCCTCCATCCGTGCACACGGCCCTCCATCCATACACACGGCCCTCCATCCGTGCACACGGCCCTCCATCCATACACACGGCCCTCCATCCGTGCACACGGCCCTCCATCCATACACACGGCCCTCCATCCGTGCACACGGCCCTCCATCCGTGCACACGGCCCTCCATCCGTGCACATGGCCCTCCATCCATGCACGCAGCCCTCCATCCGTGCACACAGCCCTCCATCCATACACACGGCCCTCCATCCGTGCACACGGCCCTCCATCCGTGCACACGGCCCTCCATCCATACACACGGCCCTCCATCCGTGCACACGGCCCTCCATCCATACACACGGCCCTCCATCCGTGCACACGGCCCTCCATCCGTGCACACGGCCCTCCATCCGTGCACATGGCCCTCCATCCATGCACGCAGCCCTCCATCCGTGCACACAGCCCTCCATCCATACACACGGCCCTCCATCCGTGCACCACGGCCCTCCATCCATACACACGGCCCTCCATCCGTGCACACGGCCCTCCATCCATACACACGGCCCTCCATCCGTGCACACGGCCCTCCATCCGTGCACACGGCCCTCCATCCGTGCACGCGGCCCTCCATCCGTGCACACGGCCCTCCATCCATGCACACCGGCTCTCCCATCCATGCACCCAGCCCTCCATCCATACACACGGCCCTCCATCCGTGCACACGGCCCTCCATCCGTGCACACGCCCCTCCATCCGTGCGCACGGCCCTCCATCCGTGCGCACGGCCCTCCATCGCCGCCTCGACAGCCCCGCCCGCACTCCCCAGCGCACGCTGCGGCCAGCACGGGGCACAGAGTGGACAAGGGCACGTTCCCTCCCTGGCCTGGCAGGAGATGTGGACGCTGCCATCAGGTCCCTCTGGAGGGGCGGGTGTGGTGAGGGGGTGCTCGGGGCCGGCCCCCATCCCTCAGGCGGAGGAAGGAGGGAGGAGGCCCTGGGCGTGCTCTGGGCAGGAGCAGCCTGGGCGAGGCTGACCAGAAGCCAGGGCTAGTGGCCACGGAGACCGCGTGAGGACGGGCGGAAGGGAAGCTCGCTGAGAGGCACAGGACCTAGGGCCCGAGCCAGAGGCTGCTCCCAGCACAGGGAGGTCGAGAGGGGGGCAGGGCGGGAGTCCATTAGGGAGGTGAGGGCGGAGGCTGAATGCGGGGGGGGGGGGGGGGGGGGGGGGGGAGGGGGCGCGCGAGCAGGCAGGATAGCCATCAGACAGAGGCGGGGGCGGGGGGCGGACGGGCACAGGCCGCGGGATAGCCATCAGACAGAGGCGGGGCCGGGGGCGCACAGGGGCTGCGGTGAGGACGGGACAGGGACGGGCCAGGTGTGGCCGCCCAGAGGAGAGCCTGCGGAGTGATGAAGCCCGCCCAGGAGGTGCGCCTGGGGACCCAGCAGGGAGCTGGGGGGCGGGGGGGGGGGGCCCACACTGGCCGGGGGAACCAGCAGCCCCAGGAAGGGCTTCGGGCTCAGAGCTGGGCCCCGGGGCAGGAAGAGGCTGAGGGGGGCCTCAGGGCAAACAGAGTCGCAGCCCAGAAAGGCCGAAGGAAGGTTTCGGGGTGAAAAGCAGCAAAGGTGACAGACAGGATGTGCTCTGGGGATGTGGGACCAGGTCGAGAGGGGGCAGGGCGGGAGTCCATTAGGGAGGTGAGGGCGGAGGCTGAATGTGGGGTGGGGTGGGGGGCGAGCAGGCAGTTGGAGGCGCTGTGAGGCGGTGGTTTGACAGGAAGATGACGGTTCATGTGGGGGCAGAGTGTGAACCGCCTGAGCACCGGTGGACATGTTCTGCCCCAGCCCAGCGGGCGCCCCCCCCCCCCCCCCCACACACACACACACACCCCGGGAGTCCCGTCAGCTGGCCCGGCGGCCACAGCAAAGCTCGGAAGGGCAGGGCGGCTGATGCAATCGCCGCCTGAGTCACCGCTGGCTCCGGCTCCCAGCGCTCAGGGAGAAAGACAGTGCTCAGGAATCCCTGCCTTAGGAAGTGTGTGCTTCATGCCCGGGTTTCCAGAAGGTTCCTGCTGTAGGCGAGAGCCAGCCCGCATTGTTCCTGACGCTGACATTGGACCTGAAGGTGCAGGTTGCATTCTTGCCCAGAGGATGGGGCTGCATTGCAAATCTGAGCCTTCGTCTCAAATGCCTGTTTTCGTTTTTAATCCTCATCTGAGGACATGTTTCCATTGATGTTTAGAGAGAGTGGAAGGGAGGGGGAGAAAGAGAGAAAGAGAAACATGGATGTGAGAGACCCGTGGATGGATTGCCTCCCGACCACTCCCTGACCAGGACCAGGGATCGAGACTGCAACGGGGGGCACGTGCCCTTGGCCAGATTGGAACCCAGACCCCTTCAGTCCACGGGCTAACGCTCTATCCACTGAGCAAACCGGCGAGGCTCAAACGCAAGTTTTGTTTTGTTTTTTAAATATATTTTGTTGATTTTTTACAGGGGAGGAAGGAGAGGGATAGAGAGCTAGAAACATCGATGAGAGAGAAACATCGATCAGCTGCCTCCTGCACTCCCCCCTATTGGGGATGTGCCCGCAACCAAGGTATATGCCTTTGACCGGAATCGAACCCGGGACCTTTCAGTCCACAGGCCAATGTTCTATCCACTGAGCCAAACCGGTTACAGCTCAAATGCATGTTTTAAAACACAGACCGTCTCCCCTGAATTTGTTGTGTAATAAACATAATAATACAACAGCTCGCTAGGCTCAGACCCCTGCTTGCCATATATTTGCTCAAAATTAAGGTTCCTTGGATATCAGACCAAAACCAATGTTCACAGTTATCCTCGACTCCATGTTGAAAACAGCTTTCAGGGAACACGACACAGAACGCTAAATGGCGCCAGTGATAGCACCTGGCGTTTAACGGGGGGCGGCAGTAATCTACGCTCCCCTCCGCCTTCCACTGTCTTTTTCGCTCCACTGTCCATCAGAATGAAGGCGTGACATGCCCCTTAGACCGGGCGTCCTTCCCGGACGACCTTCCGGACGAAGCCGGGGCTGGAGGGGAGCCGGTGCCGGCAGCCGGGGAGGGAGGCCGCTCCTGCTCGCGTTTCGTGGGCTGGCCTCTCGTCTACAGTACCCATCATTCTCAGGGAAGGTGGGCCGTTTCAGGTGGAGCCATTTTAAATAAGAACGTACAGGCCCGGCCGGCATGGCTCCGCTGGTGGGGCCTCCCCCCGTGCACACGGCCCCGGGCCTCGCCTGCGGGAGCCTGGCTGACCCCGCCCTGGGTGAACCACTGGCAGCCGCAGCGTGGGCCCCGGGTGGGCAGGCCCGTCCTCCGCCTGCAGCCATCGGCCAGTGTGGACCCGGCTGTCCGCGCGAGGCGGGCGGGCTGGCCCCCGGAGAGGGAGCAGGGAAATGTGGGCGGAGCACCGCCCCTAGTCTCCAGCCTGCGCCCCACGTTCCCCTTCAGCTTCAGGAGCGCGTGCCAGCCCCGGCCGGTGTGGGCTCCCTGGTTGAGCAGTGACCTATGACGCAGGAGGTCAAGGTTCGATTCCCGGTCAGGGCACACGCCCGGGGTGCAGGCCGGATCCCCAGTGGGGGGCGTTCAGGAGGCAGCCGATCCGTGACTCCCTCTCATCGCTATGTTTCTCCCCCTCTCTCTCCCTCTCCTTCCTCTCTGGAATCAATAAACACATTTTTTTAAAGTTCATTGCCAGGTCAAATGCAATCGGAGAGAAAGGAACTTGACCTTGGAGGGGGCCTCTAGGTTCTAAGGACCAAACCACGCTGGGCTCCACGTGAGCATGGCCCTCCGGACAGAGACGGCCGTGCTGAGCCCGGCCCGGCCTGGGGGCGGGGACCCTGGGTGGGCAGGGAGCAGTGGCCGCGCCCCAGCAGGCGAGGGTCAGTTTGGAGGCTCCGTCTGCCTCCCCCAGGGCTGAGCATTCCCGAGCCCGGAGCGCGTCTCACTCGGCCGCCTGTCTGCCGCGGGGACCGCTTCCCGCCACCTGGCTCTCAGCCCCGCGTTCCTGGAATCAGCTGTGCTGGCCGAGGAGGCGCTGGGCGGACGCGCAGCGGAACCATCTCGCTCCTCACCGTCTAACGCGCTGCTTCTCATTCTGCCTCGGCTGACGTCTCCCTCCCCCGCCTACATCCCCGCCCCCCCAAAGTGGCTCCGCGTCGCCTCTCAGGGTTGCCACCGTCCGGCCGTGGCCCCCCCGCCCCCGGAGCCGAGCGCACAGACTGCCTGCCGCTCCGGTGTTTCGGTCACGTCAGCGTTTTCTGAAATCAGGTGGAGAGGCAACTACGTCAGTCTCTTTTCACTGAAAAGAGGCGATCTCCATTGTGGACTGGCTTCTCCCCAACTCGGAACAATCGGGAAATCTCTTTTCATGTATTTTGTTGACTTTTCACAGAGAGGAAGGGAGAGGGATAGAGAGTTAGAAACATCGATGAGAGAGAAACATCGATCAGCTGCCTCTTGCACACCCCCTACCGGGAATCTGCCTGCAACCAATGTACATGCCCCTGACTGGAATCGAACCCGGGACCTTTCCATCTGCAGGCCAACGCTCTATCCACTGAGCTACACCGGTTTCGGCAGGAAATTCCTTTAAAGCACGGATCGCCAGGAGGCGGCAGAGCGTGGGGTGGATGTGAGTCCCCAGGAGGCGGCAGTGCGTGGGGGGTGGGTGAGTCCCCGGTCTGGCTGAGGGCGGCCAGGGCGAGCCCGATGGTGAGGAGGGTCCCGCCCGGGGCCTCGGAGCCACCGCGGCTGCCGCTCTGAGCGAGGTGCTGGGGGAGGGAGGAGAGAAAAGGAGGCATAGCCCAGCCTCACACAGCTCCCGCCCCCGTTCCTGAGCACACGTCATTGTCAAAGTCAGCATTCCTTCCGCAGTCAGAGCGAGTATAAACAAAGGCCCACACGCCAGCTCCTCGTTGTCTGAGCTTTATAAAGCAAACGTGAGTCTCATTAAAAATAAATAAATAAAATTATGCACTTTATTTTTAAAGCGGTTTTAGGTTCACAGCAACACGTTCAGAAAGCCACGTTCCCATGGGCCCCTGTGCTCACCCCCCTCGTCCACATCCTGCCCCGCGGGGCGCCTTCGATCTGTGCTCCCCGGTGCCCTTCCCTTCCTTCCTTCCTTCCTTCCTCCCTCCCACCCTCCCTCCTTCCTTCCCTCCCTCCCTCCCTCCCTCCCTCCTCCTTCCTTCCTTCCTTCCCTCCCTCCCTCCCTCCTTCCTTCCTTCCTTCCTTCCTTCCTTCCCTCCCTCCCTCCCTCCTTCCTTCCCTCCCTCCTCCCTCCCTCCCTCCCTCCCTCCTTCCTTCCTTCCTTCCTTCCCTCCCTCCCTCCCAGCCTCCCTCCTTCTTTCCTTCCTTCCTTCCTTCCCTCCCTCCCTCCCTCCCTCCCTCCCTCCCTCCCTCCCTCCCTCCTTCCTTCCTTCCTTTCTTCCCTCCCTCCCTCCTTCCTTCCTTCCCTCCCTCCCTCCCTCCCTCCCTCCTTCCTTCCTTCGGGAGGTCCGAGTTTCCGACCTGGGTTGCGTTCCTCTCCACAGAGTGCCTTTAGCATTTCTCCCAGTCAGGCCACTGGCCAACGTTCCTCCACTTTACGTGCCCGAGAAAGTCTCTCTCTCCTTCCTGGTGGAGGGTGCAGCTGAGGGTGCGGGGTTCTAGGGGGCGGTCTCCTCTCTCAGCCCCTTCCCTGCTCCAGCCCCTCCTGCCCGTACGCCTTCGGTGAGTCAGGTGTCATTCCTCAGGTCTCCATCGGGAAGATGGCAGATTGCTCTGGCTTCCTTCAGGGTGAAGAAGAATCTCTGATATCCTGATACTTGAATAGGATATGCCTAAGCACAGTTTTGTGTGTGTGTTTTGTTGTTGTTGTGGAGGGTTTTTTTTTTTTTAATTTATCCTAAATACCAAGAAGCGATGTTCTCCGAGCTTCCCGGTCTCTGGCTTGGTGCCGGACACTAATTCAGGGAATTTCTTAGTCGTTGCTCCCTCTCTCTGTTCCTCCTCCTGGCATCACCCCGGCCGGCAGCACCTCTGTGGCTTCCCACAGTTCCCTGTGTTTCAGCTCTTTTCTTCCCCAGTGTTTTGTTTGTTTTGTTTTTGTTTTTGTTTTCTTGTCTTTGCTTCTCAATTTTGAGAGTTTCTGCTGTCATGTCCTGAGACTCAGATTCTTCCCTCGGCCGCCCAGTCCGCTCCTCACTCTTCCCGGCTGGCATGAACTCTGGGATTTCTTCCCGGATTCTGTCTCAAAGTTTCCATCTCTCTGTTTCCATCGTCGTTCTGTTCTTGCATGTTATCTCTCTCTTTTTTTTTTTTTTCATGAAAGCATATTAGTTGCAGTTTTTAAAAATTTTGGGTCTGACGAGAACATTTAAAGTGAAGAATGCCTGGCTCTGGAAAAATTCATAGTTCTGTCTCTCCAAACTGTCCTTGGCTTCTTAGTGTGTTCCGTCATTTCCCGCTGTCACCCTCACCTGCTGTCACCAGAGGCCCCGCTGTCACCCTCACCCGCTGTCACCCTCACCCGCTGTCACCCTCACCCGCTGTCACCCTCACCGGAGGCCTCGCTGTCACCCTCACCCGCTGCCACCCTCACCCGCTATCATCCTCACCTGCTGCCACCCTCACCAGAGGCCCCCGTTGTCACCCTCACCCGCTGTCACCCTCACCTGCTGTCACCCTCACCCGCTGCCACCCTCACCCGCTGCCACCCTCACCCGCTGCCACCCTCACCCGCTGCCACCCTCTCCCTCTGTCACCCTCACCCGCTGTCACCCTCTCCCGCTGTCACCCTCACCTGCTGTCACCCTCACTGGGGGCCCCGCTGCCACCCTCACCCGCTGCCGCCCTCACCCGCTGTCATCCTCACCTGCTGCCACCCTCACCAGAGGCCCCCGTTGTCACCCTCACCCGCTGCCACCCTCACCCGCTGCCACCCTCACCCGCTGTCACCCTCTCCCGCTGTCACCCTCACCGGAGGCCCCGCTGGGGGCCAGGGAGGACCAGCCTTCCTCGCTGTGGTGAGCGGTGACTCAGGCCCCGCCCGGGACGCAGTGCGGCGCCCGGAAAGGCCCGGACAGTGGCGGGCAGGCCCCTGGGAACGGAGAACCTGCCCCCTGAACCAGCAGGGAGGGCTGGCCCCGCCTCTCCTGACCCCCGTCAGAGGAAGCTCAGTCCAGAGCTGGGAGGACTGGGAGGGAAAACATTCCGGAAAGGAAGCGAGCCGGGGGCCCAGTGCGGAGTCGTCCTAGCGAGCGGCCTCCTCCGGGCCCGGCCCCCACCTGACCATGAGGCTCCGTCTCCACGTGGGACGTGTGTGACGAACACGGTTTTATTTATAAATTAAATTGGGGTGACGTCAGTTCATCGGCTCAGAGAGGTTCGGGTGGGTGTCTG
This sequence comes from Pipistrellus nathusii, assembly GCA_963693515.1. NCBI lineage: Eukaryota > Metazoa > Chordata > Mammalia > Chiroptera > Vespertilionidae > Pipistrellus > Pipistrellus nathusii. The sequence continues at coordinate 1,059,043 of OY882861.1, read as the reverse complement.
TGTTACACGTCTGCGTCTGGCCCGTGTGCCCGCCTCCAGGCCACGCCTCCTCCCACTGTGTGAGCCGTGTAAGCACGCGTGTGCTCGCCACCACACATACGTGTGTCAGAGCTGAGTCGGGGGTGAGGGGAGACCAGCTGGACTCAGACCTGAGAGAGGAAGGCTGAGGGCCAACGACCGAGCACTTCCCTGGGGCCTGCCTCTGCCCCCCACAATCTCTGTGCCCCCCACGCTCTCTCTCTGTGCCAGATGACAGCACAGCAGCGAGCAGACCGGCCCCTCAGCAGCGACCATGGGAGATGTGGGCCATCGCCCTGACCTCTCACCCCTCCCGACCCACTGCCCGCCTCCTGCTCCCCTCTTCCTCAGTGCCACCTCCTGGTCCCCGCGTCACCTTATCTATTCCGCGGACACCGTTTCCACCCTCGCGTCAGCTGACTGGAGCGTCTTCTTCTTTCCGGCCTTTTGCACGGATTCCCACACGTGCCCCTGGCCCGGGCCCAGCACGTCCGTCTCAGCTCCTGTTTTGCGCAGTTCCTAAAAACGTCTGTTCTATTCATAGGCCAGCCAGCTCCCAGGGGCGAGCTCCAGGCATGGCTCCCAGGCCGTCCGTCACCCGGACTGCAGGCTGCCCTGGCCGGGGGGAGTGCTGACCCAGGCGGAGGGGGGGGGTTAGTGCTGGGAGAGGGGAGAGTGCTGGGGGAGGGGGTGCTGGCCCAGGCACCCTCCGAGAGCGGCGTCCTGGGGGGACCCCAACTCCAGGGGTGCCGAGGCCGGTCCCCGTGTGAGCTCTGACCGCCTCCCCCCTCAGAGCCCTGGTCCCTCCTCTGTTCTGATCTAAACACCAACGCCTCACTCTCCTGGGGCAAAACACCAAGGGGGCGTCTGTGCACTGCTCACAGGTTGCTGCTGGGGGGCGGTGGGTCCCAGCACGGGCCTGGCAGCTCCTTTTGGGACCCTGATCTCTCAGAGTCCTTCTCAGGTCCTGTCTAGGCCTGGAACGGGATCTCACTCCAGGGGCTTTGCCTGCAAACACGACAAACCCGACTGCAGCCTCGGCCTGTGGCTGCGGATGGAAGAGAAACACCTGAGTCCCTCCAGAGCGGCCCCGGGCCCCGAGTCGCCCCCACAGTTGCTGCTTCTCCAGCGAGGCCTTCTGCCCCGTCCCGTCCATGCCCTGCCCCTGGATAAGCCTTCGTTTCCTCCAAAACCCGGCCATGTGACCAGGTACGCCCACAGCCTCCTGGGGAGTCAGGGCAGCCCGGGACTCGGTTCTCCCCCAGGCCTGCGAGTGCCAGCGATTGGCTGTGAGGAGGCCTAAGGCCTGCCCCCGTGGCCGATGGGCAGCAGGTGCTCCCGGTACTTTAGGAATCACAGTTGGCTCAGCCACCCGGTCCCCATGGCTGAGGAGGATGACCCTCTGCCACAGCGCCCGCCGCCACTGCCCCTGGGAGAGAAGGAGGCTCTTTGCTTCGTTCCATTTAAAAAAATATATATGTTATTGATCTCAGGGAGGGAGAGAGAAGCAACCGCGATGAGAGAGATCATGGATCGGCCGCCTCCTGCACGCCCCCCACGGGGGATCCAGCCCACAGCCCGGGCCTGTGCCCTGATGGGAATCGAACTGTGACCTCCTGGTGCAGAGGTCGACGCTCACCACTGAGCCACCCGGCCCGGCAGGTTCTTCTCTTTGAGCCACGAACCCTCTAGGGCAGTGTTTCCCAAACTCTCACGATGAGGATCACCCGGTGGAGCTGTCAAACTACAGATTCCTGAAGCCCCACTAAGAAGTGCTAAACTAGAATTTTTGGGAGCATATAGGTAAAATTGTATACAATACTGCTCGGGGGTGTTAACGAGTAACCAGGCAGTTAATCACCTGAGAACCCTCGTCCGTCCACCAAGCGCGATGTACCGGCCAGGCCTACCCCGGCTGCTCTGCGTCAAGCCAGCCGCAGCGCAGTGCTGGCCCAGGAAGCTCCGTCCGTGTGTCCTGCGTGCGTGGCGTTGCCGAGGCGACGTGGGGCGGGCCTGCAGATTTGCTCCGGGGACAACTCAGGTGGTAGGGCTCCCCGGACCTGGCCACTCACAGGCTGCTGCCCGGCCTGCGCTGGTCTGTGCCTGCGCTGGGTCTGTGCCTGCGCTGGTCTGTGCCTGCGCTGGTCTGTGCCTGCGCTGGTCTGTGCCTGCGCTGGTCTGTGCCTGCGCTGGTCTGTGCCTGCGCTGGGTCTGTGCCTGCGCTGGGTCTGTGTCTGGCGCTGGGTCTGTGGGGGAGGGACTGTGCCCGATCTAGCCAGACCTTGGCCTGCTGCCGTATTTATTTATTTATTATTTATTATTATTTTATTAATTTAAAAATATGTTTTTATTGATATCAGAGAGGAAGGGAGAGGGAGAGAGAAACATCCATGATGAGACAGAATCATGGACCAGCTGCCTCCTGCATCCCCCTGCTGGGGATCGAGCCCATAACCTGGGCATGTGCCTTTGACGGGAATTGAACCCAGGACCCCTCAGTCTGCAGGCCGACGCTCTATCCACTGAGCCACACCGGCCCGTGCTGCTGCCATCTCTCTAATAAAGAGCCAGGGTGCAACGACCGTCACCACCGACACCCTACCAGACCCAGGTCGGTGCTGGCTGGGGGGGGGGGGGTGCCCGGCTGCGGAGGGGCTGCGAGCCAGGCGGAGAGCGGCCTGCGGGAGAGGCGGGGACCGGCCGCTGCCTCCGGGGCCTGACAGGAGGCTCCGTGTCACACGTTGGGGAAGCGAAGCCGCTGTCCGCCACCTCCCGGTGCCCCTGTCCGCGGGTTTCCCCGGAGAACGGCGGAGCGGCTGCCACCTCGCGGCTCCTCTGTCCTCCGAGGGGCGAGGGGCCGTTGGGAAACAGGACGACTTACGACACGACAGCGGAACTGAAGGAGGGGGAAGGGCCGTTACCCAAGCCCTCAGCCGGGGGTGAGGGGGCCTTAGAGGTGGGGGTCAGCACCCAGACCTCCACTGGCCGCCCCGTCTCCCCTCCGGGCAGGCCTTGGCCTCTGACCGGTTCCCAGGCCCCGGAACATTCCGCCCGAGCAGGTGTGTCATCTCCCCGGCGTGGTCCCAGGAGGGGTGGGGGTGGGGTCTCCCCAGCGTGGGCCCAGGAGGGGTGGGGGTGGGGTCTCCCCGGTGTGGACCCAGGAGGGGTGGGGGTGGCATCTCTCCCATGTGAGCTGCTGAAGGTGCTGCTTTGCCTCCATAGCCTCTGAGGCCGCACAGG
>OY882861.1:1020785-1050785 GCA_963693515.1 Pipistrellus nathusii | reverse complement strand
CAGGGACCTGGCCCTGGGCCCTCGGGCGTCAGGCGTGTGTCTGTGGCCGTGCCCTGGCGGGGCTTCCTGAAACGAGAGGCCAGTGTCTGCTGGTATTACTAAAGCACATGAGGGCGCCGGGGCCTCCTGGCCTCCGGCCCAGGCACCTGCCTCTGTCCCTCCCAGTGAACACACGGGGGTCTGCTCGGGCAAGACGCTGCGTTTTTTAAAGCATATTTTTATTATATATACAGGCTCAGCAGGCAAAATCACACCCGGTAGCCTGCCGTGTCGCAGCCCTGCCCACCCGCCTGTCACTGCTCACAGCGTTCACTCTCCCTGTGCCCGGCGCCGAGAAGACCCTGTCACGTCCCCACAGGCCCTTCTCACGCGTCCGTGCGGGTCAGCCCGGGCTGCACGCCGTGGGCAGCGCTCCGCTCTGACCCACCCGTGCTCCCCGAGCACCCAGCCTGCCCGCAGGGCTGCTCAGGGCCCTCCCGGGTGTGGCCCCGCTGGCCGGCCGCTGCCCGGGCAGGGCGGCCGCTCAGGAACAGGCTGCTGCGTGGAGGCCACGGCGAGGACGGGCTGCGGGGAGCACAGGCGAAGCGGGGCACCCGCCTTCCCCCACCTGGGACTGACCCCGCAGGCTCAGGGGAGATGGGAGAGACAGGGGGATGGGAGAGACGGGGGGATGGGAGAGACAGGGGGATGGGAGAGACGGGGGGATGGGAGAGACGGGGGGATGGGAGAGACGGAGGGATGGGAGAGACAGGGGGATGGGAGAGACGGGGGGATGGGAGAGACGGGGGGATGGGAGAGACGGGGGGATGGGAGAGACGGGGGGATGGGAGAGACGGGGGGATGGGAGAGACGGGGGGATGGGAGAGACGGAGGGATGGGAGAGACGGGGGGATGGGAGAGACGGGGGGATGGGAGAGACGGGGGGATGGGAGAGACGGGGGGATGGGAGAGACGGGGAGATGGGAGAGATAGGGGGATGGGAGAGACGGGGGGATGGGAGAGACGGGGGGATGGGAGAGACGGGGAGATGGGAGAGATGGGGAGGAGGGAGAGACGGGGGATGGGAGAGCGGAAGTAGCTGAGGCTACTAGTTGGGAAGGGCTGTATCTAGGCTTGTGCACACCTGCTGCCTGTGGTGGCTGGACGCCTCCCTGGTTTCCCAGACCCACTGCCCCTCCCAGCCCCGCTGTCTCTGTCCGCCCCGCTGTCTGTCCCTCTGTCTGTCCCATTGTCTGTCCCTCTGTCTGCCCCGCTGTCTCTGTCTGCCCCGCTGTCTGTCTCTCTGTCTGTCTCTCTGTCTATCCCGCTGTCTGTCCCTCTGTCTGTCCCTCTATCTGTCCCTCTGTCTGCCCTGCTGTCTGCCCCGCTGTCTCTGCCCCGCTGTCTGTCTCTCTGTCTGTCCCATTGTCTGTCCCTCTGTCTGTCCCTCTGTCTGCCCTGCTGCCTTCGCTGCAGTCTGCCCTGTGGGAGGGGCGGTGCTCTCCAGGGACTGAGTCAGCAGCGGCCTGGCCAAGGCTGTGGGTGGGTCTGGCTGTGGCCGGCACTGGCTGGAGATCACAGGGGGAGGGAGAACCCTGGGGGGGAGGTCACGGGGGTGGGGGTGGGGGGGAGGAACTGGATTTGCTGCCTGGCCCTCCCCTCTCCCTCTGCAGCCGGCCTCTGTCTCCTGAGGCCACAGCCAGCAGCGCCCTCTGAGGCAGGAACCACCCTCCTGCCCAGAGCAGCGGGTCCTGCCTGCCAGCCCGGGAGACAGAGCGGAGGGCCTCACAGGCTCCTGACCCCCAGGCCCTGGGGGTCCTCGCAGGTGCTTCCCAGTGAACAGGTGGGCGCTCAGGGGCCTGTGGGCGGAGGGGCAGAGCCATCCTGTGACGACGAGGGTGGGACTCGGAGTGCCGGGCCGTGGTCACACGGAGGCAGCGACCTCACCTCACCTGGAGGCCTGACCTCGGCGTCCCCCCTCTGCCCAGCACAGCGGCCTCCCTGCCGCCGGCCTCAGGAGACCCGGCAGCTGGAGGAGCAATGCCCTGTCCTCGGCTCGGCTGGGAACTGACTGAATAAATGCGCCCAGGACACCCTCCAAAAGATCCAACAACACAGGAGGACATGCCCCTCTGTGCCCCTCCCTCACCTCCCTCGCCCCTGTACGTGGGGCAGCTCGGGGACCCTCCTCACAGACAGAGTGGAGAGGGGACGAGGCCAGACCACAGCTGTCCTTGGCTAGGCCCAGGGACCTCTGTGCCCGGCCACCGTCCTTGCTCTGCCTCGCCGCCGCCCGCAGCGGACACGCCGGGAAACACCGGTGGTCCGGTAACCGTGTCACCCCCGGGGGAGGCCTGGCTGTCGGTGGATGGTCTTAACACGAGGGACAGCGAGGCGAAGGCCCCGAGGACCTGGCTCTGTCCCTGCGCCTTTCTTTTCTTTTCAATTCCCTGAAATTATTTCAGGAAAATGAAGGCGACTGGGAGCACCAGGCCACACCCACAGGCACACGGGGCCGCACCGCGCCGGCCCCAGGCACAGGGCGCGGGCTCGCCACCAGCACCCAGCACGGCCCCTGTCGCTGCGGCTCTGGGCACCCGTGTCACTGCTGCCGCCTGCCCGTGGGCTGGGCCCGCTTCCCACCCGCCTGTCTCAGGCGCCAGGGCGGCCGCGGGCCGGCAGCTCAGCCCGGGGCCCGGGGCCCGGGGGCGCGGAGAGGAGGACGGGGTCCAGCTGCTGACGGAGCCCCTCCACGGGCGGCAGCCAGCCCGGAGGGAGGGCACAGAGGGGCAGGGCTGCCGGCGTCAGCGGCAGGATCACGGCCGTGCACGCGTGTCGCTGAAGGAGCGCGCGGGCGTGTCAGCAGAAAGCAAGGAAGCAGCCTCCCCTGTCCCCTCTGCCCCGGCCGGCGAGTGGCCGGCCGCTGAGTTCCCGGCCGGGAGAGTCCTGTCACCGCGGTCCCTCTGGGTCAGCGCACGGGCCGGAGGTCACCGCGGTCACCAGCCACACTGCCGGTCGGCCGGAACCCCGGCTCCTGCACAGGAAGCACTGGCTCCGCCGCCGGAGCTTCTGCCCGGGTCCGAGCTGAGGTCGGAGGACGGGCCCGGAGACGCCAGGCAGTGGCCGCGGCCGTGGGGCCGGCAGACGTGCTAACGTGGAGCCGTGTGCCAGAGCGGCCAGAGCTTCCAGATGGAGACCGTGCAGCCCAGAGCCGGGCCCAGGGCCCCGTGAGAGTGACAGCCGTGGCAGCCACCTCCCTAACACACGTGCACACACGTGCACACATACACAGAGACACACATGCACACTTACACACAGACACATGCACACAGAGACACACACGTGCACACTTACACAGAGAGACATGTACACGTTACACAGAGACACATGTGCACACTTACACACAGGCACACGTGCACACACAGAGACACACATGCACACTTACACACAGGCACATGTGGACACTTACACACAGACATGTGCACACTTACACAAACACACGTGCACACACGCAGAGAGACACGTGTGCACACTTACACAGAGACACACGAGCACACTCACACAGAGGACATACGTGCACGCTGTGCACACACCTGCCGCTAACACACAGGTGCACACAGACTCCGTGTTCCGGGAACTCTCGCCCCCGCCTCCCGAGGAGCCGGCGTGGAGGAGCTGCGTGTGGGAGAAGCCATGCAGCCTGACGCTGTTTCCAGAATTCTCTCCATCGCCAGCACGGCTTTGCCGGCGCTCTGGCTCCCGTCTGCTGAGCGGCAGGCGTCCGCCCTTAAGCGGAACCATCTGCGCCGGCGGCGGTGCCAGCCTCCCCCCCATCGGGGCGTCTCAGGCCTGGCCCGGCACCCGGCGTCCGGCTCCGCAGGACACGCCCGAGGGCCCTGGAAGGGCTGTCTCCTCCAGCCCGACGCCATGCCGACAGCCGCCTGGGCACCGGAGCGCAGCCCGGGGAGGGAGGGGCCAGGCTGCCGGGCCCTCAGGCTGAGGCAGGACCAGGCCGCCGGGTCCTCTGCTCACACGCGTGCCTGGCGTGTGAGCCTGGCTGATCGGTGAAGACGGCGCCTCCGGGCCGGGTGCGAGGTGCCCGCCCCGTCCTGCGGGGGCTCCGCTCCCGCCCTCTGTCCCCTGGGCTCCCGGCTGCTCGGCGGGGCAGCAGTGCAGCAGCGCTAAGGGCTCCCGGCTGCTCGGCGGGGCCCCAGGCAATCCCAGAGCCGCCCAGGGCTGAGCTCGGCCCCGCAGCTTCCAGAGGGAGAGAGGCTCAGCTGCAGGGTGAGGGAGGAAACAGCCTGGAGCGGGCCTGAGCTGCAGCCGCTGGAGGCACGGGCGCCTTGCAGACCGGGGAGCCAAGCCAGGCGGGCTCCGGGAGGGAGGGAGGGCGGGCGAAGGGAGGCTCGCTGAGGGCAGTGACGGGAGGAGAGCAGACGGACACCCGGAGAAGGGCATCGGGCAGAGGGTGGCCCCGGAGGGGCAGCGGGACGAGCAGGAGGCCGAGGGGGAGGGGTCGAGGCTGGGTGGGGGCACATCCTCAGGGATCGAGGGCCCTGAGAGCCTGGCGGCCCCTGCGTGCAGGGGAGGCCGGGGCTGCCGTGGGGACAGACCCGCTGGCTCCTGTCGGGAGCAGGCTGAGGGGGAGGACACGGGAGACGGCAGGCAGTGACAGCACCCTCCGAGGGCGAGGCGGAGGCGGCGGGAAGGGTGGTGGCCGTGGCGGCTTTGGGTGTGCGGAGGGAAGCCAGAGGAGAGGAAGGATGGGCGGGGGAGGGAGGGGTGGCCCCTGGGAAGGCAGGGCCTCGGCCGCTGCGGCGGGGCCTGGGGTCGATCCGTCGTTTTGAGGGTCTGACTGTCAAACCCGGGCTCAGTGCCTCTGCAGAGGGACGTGGACGCTCACACCAGCCTCCCTGACGCCCAGGCGGCGGTCAGCCCGTCCTGCTGCCCTGATCCCTGCCCCCAGCACCCTAGTGATGACAGCGCTTATCGGAAACGGGCAAATGGTTCTATTTTTGGTACAAATCACAGCAAAACGGAATGTACGGTACTGTGGGAAGCAGACGAGGAACACTGGGAAACGAAGCCCCCTTGTGGGCACACGGACCAACTGTGCCCAGAGCCGGTCACCGTGACACACGAGGGCTCGCCCAGGGGGGCCGACTCCAGCCGACTCCAGTCTCCAGGCAGAGGGTCCCGCACCACAGGGCAGAGCGGAGGCCAGCCCCGCCCGCGGCCCCAGGCAGTGCCTCCCGAGAAAGAGACCTCCTGACGCTGGACAGGGCGTCAGCACCCGATCACGGCCTCTACCTCCCACCGGGCCTGTGGTGCCCCCCTCGCCCTCCCAGGCCCTCCCGTCCTCGGTCCTCGCTCCCAGGGCAGGCAGGGCGGGGGGGGGGGGGTCACGCGGGAAGCTGAGGGCCTGGAGGAAGAGCCAGAGCCAGGGCCTGCCAGCGCCCGGGCTGAGCCGTGAACAGAGGCCTCATGGGTGCGTGTTTGGAACCCCCCCTCCACTACCCCCCCCTCCTACCCCCACCCCCAGCTCTGCTGCTGAGCAACGCGGCTGTTTGGGGCGAGTGGACTCAGCGCGTAATTCTCCTGCGAAATGAGGAGGAGAGCCCAGTGGGCCCGGGACTCAGGAGGTCACGGGCGATGCCCAGGGCACAGGCCCGGGTGTGGGCTCCTCGGAGGGCACCTCGGCGGGTCAGGCGCAGTGCCGGAGCCTTCAGCAGCGCCGCCACCATCCTCGCTGCGCCGAGCCTGGAGATCGGGGAAGGAAGTCACCGTGCGGGACCCTGGGCGCCGCTGCCGCCCGACTCAGTCCCCTCCCACACCGCCCGCCTCTGCCCCCGGGCACCCCCTGACCCCCAGGACCGGCCGGGCACGGACAGCCGCGGCAGCCCCGGGACTCAGGACTCTCAGCGCCCCAGCAGCACGCGTGCTGCCAGCGGCGCTCATGTGACACCAGCGGGCGCATGGCCACTGCACACACATGTCTGTGCCCGTCCCTCAGCGTCAGGAGCCGGCGCGGGCAGCCAGCGGGCCCGGCAGCGGCTGGTCACCAAACCGTGAGGCTCTGGGGGAGAACTCCCTTCCTCCCCCACTTTAACCAGCTCAGCACTTTCAACGTCCTCAGCGCCCTGAGTCAGCGAAAGGCATTAAAAAAAAAAAAAAAAAAAAAAAAAAACGGTCCTGGGAGTGACTCACAGCCGCTGAGTGCACACGCCCCCTGGCGGTGGAACTGGAGCACATGCTCCACCGCTCAGGACACTGCTTCTGACTGGCGTTCGCTTCTGCCAGGTGCCGGCCCTTAGCAATGAGCACACGTGTGGAAATGAGCACGCGTGTGGGACGTCCGTTAGCAATGAGCACGCGTGCGGGACGTCCGTTAGCAATGAGCACGCGTGTGGGAAGTCCGTTAGCAATGGCACATGTGTGGGAAGTCCATTAGCAATGAGCACGCGTGTGGGACATCCATTAGCAATGAGCACGCGTGTGGGACGTCCATTAGCAATGAGCACGCGTGTGGGAAGTCCGTTAGCAATGAGCACGCGTGTAAGATGTCCATTAGCAATGAGCACGCGTGTGGGACGTCCGTTAGCAATGAGCACGCGTGTGGAAAGTCCATTAGCAATGAGCACGCGTGTGGGACATCCGTTAGCAATGAGCACGCGTGTGGGACGTCCTGCGGTGGGTTCGGAGCAGCCTGCCCGTGTGCCCGCTCCGTCAGTCGCTGCTCACATCCCTGGGCGGCTCACCTGAAGGGGGCGCCGTGCCCTCCCCACTCTGACGGGCAGGGCCGTGGCCGCTGGGGTTTCCACGCAGGAGCCCGGGTGAGGCCGCCGTCCTCCCTCAGCTCAGGACCCTGAGCCGGCCAGGTCCCCCGGAGGACGTAGCTGTGGTGGGAGGCCCCTGCCGGGCCAGGACCCTCCGCACGCCTGGTACGCAACGGGAGTCTCCACGCCGTCACAGACATAACGAGATCCCACCACCTGCTGGCCCTGAGGCTGTGAGCCCTTAAAAAGGTAAAGGTCTCCTCATAGGAATGATGGCCGGGGGGGCTCCGTGGGTAGAGTGTCCGCCTGCGGACTGGAAGGTCCCAGGTTGAGTCCTGGCCAGGGCACAGGCCCAGGTTGCAAGCTCAGTCCCCAGGAGGGGCATGCAGGAGGCAGCTGATCCACGATTTTCTCTCATCATTGGTGTTTCTACTTTTTCCTCCCTCTCCCTTCCTCTCTGAAATCAATAAATATACTTCAGCTGAAACCGGTGTGGCTCAGTGGATAGAGCGTCAGCCTGCAGATGGAGAGGTCCCAGGTTCAATTCCGGTCAAGGGCATGTACCTTGGTTGCGGGCACATCCCCAGGAGGGGGTGTACAGGAGGCAGCTGGTCAGTGTTCCTCTCTCAGTGATGTTTCTAGCTCTCTATCCCTCTCCCTTCCTCTCTGTAAAAAATCAATAACATATATTTAAAAAATAAAAAAATAAAAATAAAAATAGTTCAAACAAATAAAAGTAAGATTGTCCTCCCCCACACGGTCTCCAGAAGGCCAGACCCCGCGAGGGCTGGAGAACAGGCGCGGTGTGACCTCGGGGGCAGCCTTCCTGGTCCGCACCGGCGGGTCCGTGGGGAAGGCGGGGCCGGAGGGGCCCCTGCTGGGGGGGCGGGGGGGGGTTAGCCTGGGAGCCTCGGCGTGCTGCTGGTTGTTTTTCCTGTTCAGTGAGCAGGCTTCAGGCTGCGGAATGTGAGGCATGCCAGGGGCAGGGCAGGGGCGGGGCGGCCGTCCAGGGGGACCTGGGGGGGCTGTGCTGCTCGCGGCCGGGGCTCCCACAGCTCCACGGTCCACACGCCCAGCCATCGCGCGTCACACTGCGTGGCCGTGCCTCAGCCACAGGGGTTCTCACGGCCTCCCCCCAGCTGGAACCCGCCTCCCGCTCAGCGGCTCCCAGAAGCGAGGGAGCCCGTGCAGCCCACCCAGTGAGAGGGGCCTGCGGCGGGGGGCGGCCAGCTGCTCCCCACGCCCACCCGCCAGGCAGGTGAGCCCACCCAGTGAGAGGGGCCTGCGGCCGGGGGCGGCCAGCTGCTCCCCACGCCCACCCGCCAGGCGGGTGAAGTCGGGCCGTCGGAGCCTCCAGGGAAGGCCAGGGTCACTCCTATATAGGCCCACGGGGCGTCCGCGGGCTTCTCGGCCGTGACTGAGGCCCGCAGCCCTGCGGCAGACACAGCGCGGGGACACTGTGGAAATGGGCCCCTCCTCAGAGCACCCTCCTCCGCGCCCGTCGGCCGGAGGCCTGGGCATTGCCGGCTCCGTGAGGCGGTGTGAGGGCCGTGGGGTCAGAAAGCATCAGCCAAGCCTCGCTCTGGACTCCCTGACCCGAGGCAGCTGCCCACCCCGATGCAGGCCAGGTCCCGGCACAGGTGAGGCCGGCACTGGCTCTGATCAGGCCTCCCAGCCCGTGTGCGTGTGTGTGCGTGCGTGCGTGTGTGTGCATGTGTATGTGCCTGTGTGCATGTGTGTGCACATGTGCGTGTGCGCGTGTGCACACATGTGCGTGCCTGCGTGTGCGTTGTGTGCGTGCGCGTGCGTGCATGTGCGTGCATGTGTGCGTGTGTGTGCGTGCATGCGTGTGTGTGCATGTGTGTGCGTGTGTGCGCGTGAGTGTGTGCACGTCTGTGTGTGCGTGTGTGTGCGCGTGTGCGCGTGAGTGTGTGTGCGTGTGCGTGTGTGTGTGCGCGTGTGTGAGTGTGTGTGCACGTCTGTGTGTGAGTGTGTGTGTGCGTGTGTGCGTGCATGCGTGTGTGTGCATGTGTGTGCGTGTGCGTGCATGCGTGTGTGTGCGTGTGTGTGTGCGTGTGTGTGTGCGTGGGGGGGAGGGGAGCATTGTGCTCCCCAGCCCGCAGGGAGCTGACTCTGTGGCCACGACGCAGCATCAAGAGGCCCAGCCACCGCCCCTGGCCTTCCTGTACCCGCCCCCCCCCGCCTCCCACTGCGCGCCCCTGTGGGAAGCCCCGGATCCGTCTCCTTCCTGTACCCGCCCCCCCGCCTCCCACTGCGCGCCCCTGTGGGAAGCCCCGGATCCGTCTCCTTAGCATGTTCCAAAGATTGTATGTTCAAAGCCAGCCTTGGACATAACGACCCCCCAGGACCTGAGCGCGGACACCTCGGCGGAAAGGAAGACGTGGGCCCCTCCCTCAGGAGTGCAAGGCGTCCTCTCCAAGCTGCGTGCGCAGGAGGAACAGGCCAGGCCGGGCCCCCGTCAGGGCGGCACCTGTGTCCTCAGTCCCCTCCTTTGCTCCGCCGTGGACACGGCGGAATCTCGGGTCCCAGGGGCAGCTCGGCCTCCCGGAGAGCGCCCTGAGGAACCACCTCCACCGGCGCCGGCCCCCTTCCCGGCAGCAGGCAGCAAGCAGCCTCCGCCGGGGCCCGGGGGCTAACCAGGGGCCTTTGTTTTTGGCTTTTTGTTTGTTTTTGTTTTTGCTTTTAGTTTCTTTCTGGGCCAACAGTTCTTTTGAGACCCAATTTCAATGACAAGCAGTTCCCTTTGTGTACACGTCAGCCATGATATCACAGTTCAGGATGGTGGGCAAATGGTGGTGGTGCAGGTCCAACTGACGAGGGGCCCTTTGGATCGTAAACGACAATAAGCCCAATGGAGCGCTTTAGTTCCTGGAAAAATAACCCGTCTCAAAGTTCTAGCTGGGCTGCAGTGAGATTCCAGATCTTGAGGCCGGTGTGTCACTAGGGGGCGCCATTGGGTTTTCAGAAAAGCCCTGCCTGCCCCTTTTCACGGCCCTTTGACACCAGACCTTGCCCAACAAGTTCCAGGAAACAAGGGAGAATTGGGTCTCCCTCCTAGGAGAAGGCAGGGAAACCCTAATCCAGTCTCCGGAACCCCAACTGAGACCCACCAAGACTCAGTGGGCAAGCCCTATGTTCAGCGCAGGATCCCTCTCCCTCCCATGGAGCTACCCAGCTGAACGCCGTGGGAAGGGGTCCTGTGCTGAACGGAGCCCCAGGTGTGTCTATAGGAGAGACAGCGGCTTACGATCAATGTCCCACCCTGCCCAGTTTGGCTCAGTGAACAGAGCGTTGGCTTGCGGACTGAAGGGTCCCAGGTTCGATTCCGGTAACTCTCTATCCCTCTCCCTTTCTCTCTGTGAAAAATCAATAAAATATATTATAAAAGATCAACATCCCACTGTGAAGTGAGAAAATTAGTGGGAACAAACTAATCATAGGAACCACCTGACATCAGACCTGGGCTGCCCGGTTCCGTGGGGAGAGCTTTGCTCTGTGTGGAGTCTGAAGACTCCCAGAGGGAAGACGATCGGGTACATGACCCCAGCCTCTGCAACAGGGTGTGTTTCTCTCACGCAGGTCCACTCTCAGGGGGGTCCTGGTATGTAGGAAGCCAGATGCATGGAACCAGCAGGCCCAGCGCCCATGTGTGGCCTTTTTTCCTTTTTAATCAGGAAAAATAGCTCGGCTGTGGAGGCTCCTGTGAGGAGCAAGAGTCCCAGCCCCCCAGCCCAGGAACTCAGAGCTGGGAAGAGAAGTTCCTCTGGCTGTAAAAACCAGCAGGAGTTGTGGCTGAGGGACGTGGAGGCTGCTGGAGACCCAGGCAGTTCCTCTTAAAGGGCCGGCACACAGACTTGCTCAGACTGGGCTCCAGCGCTGGGGCAGCAGCAATGGGGTAATCCAGGGACATACACCGGGGGGAACTGGACTGTGTGGCATGGGCAGGAACTCAGGGGAGGTTTTCTCCTAGACAAGGATGCTTGCAGGGATCATTGTGCCTATGCTGAGACCTCCCTTGTTGCAGAGCTGACTGTCAGCCATGTCTGAGTTCCCCTCAGCTTGGCTCACACTGTTTGCTTCACCCTGGTGAGTCCCTGAGACCTCGCCCCATCCAATTTGCAAGTTGTTTGCAGTGGCTTTTCTATACGACTAGCCTGTCCTGGTTCAGGCTTCAGATTTACACCCAGTGGACAGCGAGAGGCTGCGTTAGACTACAACTCTACACATTCATGAGCAGCACACCCAGGGGGCTGACTCAGTGAGCACCACAGCCCCACTGAAGCACGTCCTGCTCCACAAGGGTCCCCCCTGCACAGCAGCTCTCCCACTGTGGTCCTCGCTGGTCCTTACAGCCAATTGGCCTGGAGGTCAATTCCTCCCAGTGACACAACAGCGGTCAAGGCTCAACTGCAAGACTGTGCACACAGCCACACAGGGGTGCACCTAAAGGGGCCAGCTCAGGTGACAGGGGAGGCTGAGTCACTGGGCCCTACAGGACACCTACTGTATAAGGCCACCCTCCCCATTCCGGGAGACATAGCAGCCCTACCTAACACATAGAAACCAACCCAGGGAAACAGCCAAAATGCAGAGACAAAGAAACATGGCACAAACGAAAGAGCAGAAGAAGTCTCCAGAAAAAAAAGCCCACACTAAATTAAATGGGAACAAGCAGACTACTAGATACAGGGTTCAAAACAAAGATTATATGGTTGCTCAAGGATCTTAATGAGAGCTTCAAGGGACTCCGTGAGACTTTCAAGGATCTTAGTGAGGATTTCAAGGAAATTAGTGAGGACATCGATGACATAAAAAAGGACTGGTCAGGGATTAAGCATACACTAACTGAAATAAAGAATAATTTACAAGGATTCAACAGTAGAGAAGAGGATTCCAAGAATCAAATCAATGACTTAGAATTTGAGGAAGCAAAAAAATACCCAATCCAAAGAGCAAAAAGAAAAAAAAATAATCCAATAATATGAGGTTAGTGTTAGTAGCCTCTGGGACACCTTCAAGCGTACCAGCATTTGCACTATGGGGGTTCCAGAAGGAGACGAGAGGGAGGAGAAATTTAAAACCTATTTGAATAAATAGTGACAGAAAACTTCCCCCACCTCATGAAAGAAATAGATTTACAAGTCCAGGAAGCACAGAGAGCCCCAAACAAGAGGAATCCAAAGAGGCCCAAACCAAGACTCATCATAATTGAAATGCCAAGGGCCAAAGACAAAGAGAGAATCTTAAAAGCAGCAAGAGAAAAGCAGTTAGTTACCTACCTACAAGGGAGCACCCATACGACTGTCAGCTGATTTCCCATCAGAAGCTTTGCAGGCCAGAAGGGAGTGGTGAGAAATATTCAAAGTGACCAATAGCAAGAGCCTACAACCAAGATTACTCTACCCAGCAAAGCTCTCATTTAATCTAAATGTAAACAACTAGTCAAAGGTTTAAGAAACGCATCTGCTAACTGAACAAGTACACGTTCAGCCACCACCCTGTGTCACAGTGGGATACGGAGGGAACACTGAGTGAGGTTGGGCTGTAGCCATGTTATAAACAAAGCTTTGATCTCTGGGCTTGGAAATTTGTGCTTCACTTAGTTTCCACTGGAAAACCGCTGCCTAATTTTTTGCAGGAAAGTGGAATAACATGTTTCAAAGAGGAATTTCAAGGAAATCAGTGAGAATATCAATGATATGCAAAAAAAAAAAAACTAATCAGGAATTAAATACTGGAAAGAGATTAGTCTGGCGATGGAGTAGAGAGCAGATGGAGAAGTTGGGGGAGAGGAAAGTAGTGGGTAACTTTCGAAGCTACAGCTACAATATTTTAGGTAGGAGTTCGTGAAGGCGGGGGCGGGGGGAGGATTTGGGTAGAACCTTAAAATAGGCACAGGAGGAAGGAGGCACAATAAAAGGTAGGTGAATCAGTACAAATAAAATACTACAACCCTGATGGAAAAAAACACTCACAGTGCCCAAGTCACCCTGAAAGTTCCAGAGCTGAGTGAGGGGAAGAGTGAGGTGTGAATGCCACCAGCCTTAGAGTTGCGCCCCCTGCAGCCACAGTGTGGAAACATGGGTCTCATACACGGGACCCCACACCCACACACGTACCCAAAGCCTGGTGATGAGTGGTGAGTCAGGGCACTGGAGGGTGAGCTATCGAAGTGAGAATGCGTCATGCTGGGACGGGACCGGGCTTTGTGACACTCTGCCTCACGCACCGCCCTCCTCTCTCATTATGTCGACAGAACCTCCAAAATCCAGGAGGACCAAAGGGTCAGGGCAGGGTCCAGACCAGCTTCTTTCTGGCTCCCACGGTTCTCAGACCCAGAGCTTTTGACACCAAAACCTCACCTCAACTCTGTCTTCAAGAACTGGCACCTCAACCTTTGTTCACTGTTCTCTCCCTCATCCTGTCCTCTCCTCCCCCCCCCTCCCGTCCCCCACCCTCCCAATTCACAGCTGATCTTTGTTCTCTCCTGCATTTATTCTGGATGCCCAGATAACCACCTGATGCAGCTGCCGCCCACGCCCCGCCCTGTGCTCTCACCCCACCTCTGAGATCACCTGCCACAGATCCTGGCCCTCGGCCCACTCAGCGGCGCCCTCCCACTGCCCTCAGCCTGGGATTCCTCCTGTGCCTCAGGGGCTTACTCAGCCCCACTCAGTGTCCTGGGTGGTACCAGGATCAAACACCCCGAGGGGCAGCCCTCAGCCACAGAGGGTGTGTGCCCTTCGCACATCTCCTTGGAGGTCTCAGCTGGAGGCCGTGGCCAAAGCAGTGGCCCTGCCTCTACGCTGACCCTATTGGCTTTCCTCCCTGCCCGTCAGACTTGCTGCTCTGCCTGTCCCGCCTTCCCGGAATTACTCCCCACACAGTCTGCCTGCGTTCTGGTCTTTGTCTCTGGTCTGCCCTGGGGGAACCCAGCAGAGATGTTATCTAGTCCATCTGTCAACAAACCATAGAGCGATTGATCGCCCTTTTCAGATGACACACGGTGCCATCTCTAGGGAAGGAAGGAAGGAAGGAAGGAAGGAAGGAAGGAAGGAAGGAAGGAAGGAAGGAAGGAAGGAAGGAAGGAAGGAAGGAAGGAAGGAAGGAAGGGAGGGGCCCTTAGTACGAAGGGGTGATGGGAGAGATGGCGCCTGGGGCGCGGCTGGAGACCACAGAGGAGACACTGAGGACATGACACCTGCCCGTGTCCCGGGATCACTGCCCCTGGCCCATGCTGACGGGCTTTCCCCACGCGAAGAGGACATGCCCGCCTCCGCTCCCGGTGAGAACCACGATGGAGCAATGCCGGCCTGGCTGCTCTGTTCAGCAGAGAAAGAGAGAAACTCCGTGTGCACCGTGAGGTCAGTCTGAGCTGCAGATGGTGAGTGTGGTCCAGGCTGATGGAGGCAGAACAGGCACCGCGAGCCACAGCCCCGAGGACCCGAGTGGCCCAGCAGCACCCAAGGCAGCCCTGCACTCAGTCTCAGCGGGAAACTCTCAGAGCCCAGACCACCTTGCACTCCTAGAGAGACATGCGCGTCGGATGTGGAGATAAAGTACGATGAAGCCCTGAGCAGGACGAAGGCGCAGCCACGGCCGGGTGTGGGCCGGGTGTGGGCCGGGTGTCGCTCCTCTCTGCAAACTCACATCCCTGCACGGTCCCTCAGGCCTCACCTCCTCCGTAGGCCCTGTCAGACCGTTAACAGAGGGCTCGGTACATACTCACTGAGCAGGGGCCGCAGCACAGCCCCGGGCCAGGTCCGCACAGGCGAGCCGTGCCTCCTGTGTGCACCAGGAGCCTTCCTCGTGCCCGCCTTACGTCCACAAACAAAACTAACAAAAGCCCCTGCGGTGTGATCTTCCCTTCTCCCCGTCAATACACATAACGAGTGAGTGACCCTCGTGGCTTGTCACAACTCCTGCTGCTGTAGAAAGAGGAGCTGGGGTGGCGGGGGAGCAGGCTGGAATGTAAGCCAGGTGCCCGCCCTGTGGTGAGAGGAAGGCCAGTGAAGGGGAGGCGGGTGGTGGGCCCTGGTGGGCCGTTTCGGAGACGTGGGCTTCTCTTGGGAGAGGGCTGGAGCCCTGGGAGGGCTGGGGCGGGGTGGGGGGGGGAGGACTGCACGTATCTGGGTGGTGAGGGGATGGTGGGGTCAGGAGAAGCAGAGGGACCGGTGCCACATCCCAGACAGGAGGCAAGAGGGAGGCGAGAAGCGACCAGCTGCCGATACGCAAACAAGTTCCTGCTGGGTCGGCTGGGAGTGTTTGAGAAAGAAGTCAGGGCATCACCGGCACGTGGGGAGAGAAAGCGTGGAATGGCCCCCACCTGACACGGCGGGCGGGCCCGGAGCACGGGAAGGGTGTCGGTGACGGACATCTCTCAGCCCCACACTGGCCGCCGGGGCCCTGGGCTGGAAGGATTCCCCAGGCTCCCTGCTGTGGGCGGCACTGCTGGGGCCAGAGTGGAGGACTGTGACAGGTGCCGGCTGAGACAGGAGAGTGGGCGGTGGGCCCAGAGCCGGCGCCCAGGCAGGGGGCGCAGATGGCTGGCGGGGCCAGACTGGCCCAGCGGCCCGAACACAGCAGCATCTCCGAAGAGCATGCTCTCGCACCCTGGAACGGGGGAGCAGGCGGCTCCTGATGGCTGCGACCATCCCTCTTCCTTCACTGCCTCCAGACCACCCTGCCCCCGTGTACAGACCGCCCGGCTCCCGGGAAAGGCCCCTGTGCGGAGTGAGGCGTTTGTCTCCCCGCGAGCGGGGAGATGGTGAGGTCAGGAAATCTGGAACCCTGTCGCTGGCCCAGGCGGGCGGGTGTGAGCTCTGCAGGTGAGGCTGCCCGTCCCAGGGAAGCAGTCTGGGCTGGAGGCACATGTTTGCTGCCAAGGGTGGCATCCTTCTGGACAAAGCCACAGTGGCTGTGAAGGCCAAGGGCAGGCAGCCATGATGGTGGCTGCTAGGCCCGGGGCTCAGGCCTTGCAGCCATGGCGGCCAGCAGTAGCCGCAGCAGTGGGGTGACCGGGTGATGGGGTGAGCACAAAGGCACCCATGAGCACGCAGGCACCACGGACGCGCATTCAGGCTGGTGCCCTCTGCAGCTGGAATCTTGAGGAGCAGAGGGAGGCGCTGCCAGTACTCTCCCTCGTCCCCGTGGGAATGAAACCCCGCAGGCAGAAGGTGTCCTGCTGCAGAGACCTCTCCAGAAACCTCCAGGGTGAACGTCCATTTCCTTCGCTATTTCCAGACTGCCTGTGGGGAGAGCCCCTTCCGCCCGGGTCCTGCGAGCGCTGCCTGTGCGAGGGAGATGCTCTGATGGATTAGGTTGTTTTCGTGGCTGACCGAGACATCACATCACTTCCTGATTATATTGATATGTGTTTCTATTATTTGCTTATTTGTGCCTCCAGGAACAATTCTTTTTTATTGTTTTACTATAAACAGCAGTGCAAGGCCTCTGTGTTAAATCATAACTATTTACCCCTGCAGTTCATGCACCTCTGTCCCCAGGGACGCCAGTGACGTGAGTTTACAGGAACATCAGGGTATTTCTCACCAACAGTTTCCTGTTATTGATAGGCTTTTGTTTGGTTGCGATCTTTTTTTCTGCTCATTCAGTTTCTCAGGGGAAAAATAAACAGGCACGTGACAATGATCACAGGCCCGGCTGTCATCTGGGGACCTCGGACGTGTTTTCCTCAGGCGCGCTCCGCTCCGCCAGGGATTGTGGAGGCAGACAATTGGTTATCACTCATCTGTTTCTCGTTTTTCCCACGTGCTTCAGAGAGCTACCCCGGGGGATGTGTGCTACATTGTGTAGAGGAAATTCCAGTCTCGGAAGAGCCTGTACTAAAATAGAAAACGAGACTTATTGATGAGAAACGATTGATCTCTCTGAGCTCTGAAACTCGGGAATCCAAAGTTTGATTTTTCATCTGCCAAATAACAAAGTCTAATCAATACAGATGAGATCTCTCACGAGCAGAAGTGTTCATGCCAATTAAAGTAGAAAACTGTATTAATTACTGACTTGAGACTTTACAAAACTTGGAAAGATATGACACGTACCCAAGTTTTCCTTGGTATAGTTATTTGAATACACATATAATTTCAGTGTCCATTTTAATTGAAATAGGAGAATCCTTATCCTCAAAGCATTCAGGAACATAGATCCTCTTTTCTATCTCAATATGCACACTAAGCCCGGCTGAAGACTGCCATCAGCCGATGGGAGCTGTACAATGGTCACTGCCACATGCGGCTGTTTAAATTTAAATCAGTTGGAATTTAACAACCGTAATTCCGTTTCTCCGTCTCTGGCCACATCTCAAGTTCGCAAAGCCACACGTAGCTAGACAGATTACTGAACATCCCATCATTGCACTTCTCTTGGGCAACCGTCTAAGACGAGGTTCAACTTCCATTCAAATCCAGGAGAAAGTTAATGCCTTGAGATGAACATTTGCTAACACAAACTGCAGCTAAATTTTCCTTCGGTTTGAAAACTTCCCACTTTGTTTTCCCTACAATGAAAGTGACCTTCTTAACCCCGACACCCCACCCCGTCTACATTTCCCTGGCCCTCTGGTTCTGTTCGGTTCAGAAGCGAGGTGATGAAGGGCATGGCCCGGTAACCTGGGAAATGAGTGTGCGTATAAGAAGGGGCAGCAGTGCTCGCTGTGGCCAGCTGACAGCGTGCCTCCCTGCAGCCATTTCTTCCTCCTGCTTTAGAAGGGGGGCTGGAGTGCAGGGTTAGGTGGGCACCAAGGCAGGTAGACACAGAAAGGTCGGTTGTTTGAAAACTGGGGACAAGTGTCCAGCTCAGATTCTGAGCCCTGGATCGGTCACACTTATCCTGCGCCCATGACCTCGGACAAGCCACTTCCTTCTAAGCAGGAGCTTCTCACTCCTAACAAAGCGAGGGACGCTCCTGAGAACGCCTGCTCCTAAGGCCGCTGGGAAGCCCCCACGGGGGACGGAAGGCAGCACCGTATGAGCGGTGAAACACAACACAACTGCAGGCGGCTGCCACACCAGCTGTTCTACATGACGGCCCCGAGGGCGGCTCCGAAGACACAGCACCCGGAGCCGCCTCTTCCCACGCACAGGAAGCTCACGGAAAACCTGTCAGCTCAGGGCCCTACGGTGGCATTCTCACCTTGTTTTAGAGATGGGAGAATCCTGGCCAGTCAGGGCCACTGAACATGGTACACTGAAATCTAATCTACAGAACCCAGTCATTTAGCTCATCTAATCTGGGTGTTGTTTTCAAAACCCTTACAAGTCATATAAATGTGAGCATGACAAAATAAACAAAATAACAGTGCAATGAGAGAGAACCAACATGTATACCTCACACACTGCTGGTCCTATTTTTCCAAGCGAAGAGAAAAATAACTTTTGTTCTATGGTTTTTGTTCCTAATCTCAGATTGGATACTAGGAAGGATTTCCTTGTTGATGAATGAATGATTTTTAAGTTCATGAAATGGAATTCTTGCCAGGGCTCCACTAGCTGACGCAGTGCATGGGACAAACCTCTGACTCGGCGTCCAGCAAGGCCCTGCTATTTCTCCCCACCGTCTGGGGGTTCCCATGGTCAGGGTGCGGGCAAAGCCTGGAAACCCTCTTGGGCCAACTTCCTGTTGGACCCCTGAGAGGGCCTTGCTCTGCAGGTCCCCCAATTCCCGTTTCCCAGTGGAAAATGCACCACTGGCAGCCATTAACCTTGCTGTCCCTCACTGTCTTCATCTCAAATCGCCCACCTGACAGGGGCTATTGGGAAGACCACACACATGGTCCCCACCTAGCATGCCAGCACAGTGCTTGGCACATGACTGAGATGCAATCAATACAAGCTGATCTTCTCCTCTCCCACCTATTTGCAGTCTATTCCATTTAATAAGCAAGCACTGGGCGGGAAGCAATTAAATCAATGGTCTCTGTTCTTCAGCTGTTTGCACTCAAAGAGAGGAGCTAAAACAAGCCCTCAATTACAACACAAGGAAAACATGCTCAGTGTGAGAGGGTAAGGAGCAGCCCTCTCAGGAAGCAAGGAGGAGAAATGAGGCAGGCGGCAGAGGTTTCTGAGCTTTCAATAAGGCGGCATTGGCTCTAGTTTTTAAAGGATCTGAGAGCCACTGTGCAGATGAGGGAGAAGGGCATTCTCAGTGGGCAAAGCTTGGCGGCAACAGGGAGGGTTTTAGGGAAGGTGGGTAGCAGGGCTGTGCGTGAAGGGATGGGAGAGGTCAGCCTGGAAGAGCATGGATGCGACTGTAAGGACTTGAATGCCATGCGAGTTTAGACGGCAATCGGGGCAGGGCCTCTCATGTCACGGCACACGCAGAAAATGCCATGGTTGTCAGCAGACTGCAGTGGATGGGTGGGGCTGCCTTTGCCTGGAGACCATATCCTGGAGCTCCCCAAGGCCACGGGGACCAACAGCTCGGCACAGCCACAGTTTATTTGTGGCACCGCTGGGTCCCATGGTACATGGGCAGGAAGGGGGTGGGGGACCTTTGCTCTAAGCAGTGAGGCGTAGGGAGGCTTTCTGAACAGGGATACCACAGCTTCCTGTTAAATGGTCACCATTCCAAGGCATAAGCCCCTGAAGTCCAGAAAGTGGTGAATGTCTGCAGGGAAAAGAAATCATTATACATTACACTGCTGTTTAGCTTTCATATTAGGAAAGCTAATGGTTTAAATAAGGGTGCCTGACTTAATCATACAAGTACCATTTATATCCAGCTTCTTGATGGGAAGCAGACATTAAAACATGTTCACGTCTCAATGGCCTAAGTCAACACATCTGCCTGCCTTCCGGAATAGGTTCCATTATTAAAGTTGGTCGTTGTTTTTCCCAACTCATGTTTGGTTCTTTAGCTGTAAGATATATTCTCAATTTCCCTGACACATCCCTTTAAGGAAACTTGAAATGTATACACAAAACTGAAAACTGTAAAAAGAAAACGCCTTGAATCTAGCCTAGAAAATTCAACCTTTGCTTTCTTTCTTTAAACACACACACACACCACCTCACTCTGTGTCTGGCTAGGCTGTTCAAAATTTTCTGGAATTCGCATGAGTATCAGTCATCTCGCCTTTAAGTTAGGCCCGGCATGCTCAGACCTAATGAGTAGGGAACAGAAGAGAGCTGGACCCCGGGTTAAACAGGCAGTCACTCTTTATTTTTGTCTACAGGCTATCTTGAACAGAGATAATGAGAAAGCAAAGCAACACAGCTTAACTCGGGAAGATAAACAACACGCGTGCTGACGTCTCCATCTCAGTCTGTCACGCCGAGGGCAGGGAGCTACAGTCCTAACTTGGGCGACGCTATTCTTCCTTCTTTAACGCTGGCGGCGGCCGCGAACGGTGTCGGTGTAGAGACAGGCCTTCCCGCGGGCAAGGCGCGGCCCCGCCATGCCCGCCGTCCTCCTCCTCCTCACTCGGGGGGCGGGCCCCGGCTGGGCGGGGCCCCCTGGCGGCCGCCGCGGGCCCTGCAGGACATGCCGCCGGCCATGGAGAGCGCGGCCGCCGACAGCGCCACGGCGCGCCGGGCCCGGGCGCGGGCCGGGGACAGGGCGGGCCCGCGGCCGCGCTCGCGCTCCCGCTCCTCCCTCAGCGCCTCCTCGTAGTGCGGCGCGAAGGCGGCGGGCACCGTGCCGTGGAGCCTGGCCAGGAACTCCAGCACCTTCATCTTGCTGGTCTCGGCGCGCGCGCGCGGGCCCCACAGCAGCTCGAAGCGCGGCGGCTCGCTGCGCGGCACCCGCCGGTGCACCAGGTACTGCTCCTGCACCAGGTCCCGCGTGAGCAGCCGGCGCGGCTCGCCGAGCACGAAGTCGCTCTTGCCGTCGTAGATGCCCATGGTGGCCAGGAAGGCCCAGACCTCCTCCTCCGCGGCGCAGTTGCCGTGGAGGAGGATGACGCTCAGCAGCGGCATGAGGATGCCCTTCCTGGGGAAGCGCGGGCCGCCGTCGCCCGCGTCGTCCTGCCGGTCCACCAGCAGGAAGGCGCCGCCGCGCGGCCGGGCCTCCTGCAGCTCCAGGCCGAAGAAGAGGCGCATGCGCTCCTGCGCGCGCGCCAGGATGTCGGGGAAGTCCTTGCGGTAGCGCTTGTGCACGATCTTGAGCATGTCGCCGCGGCGGATGGGCTCCTGCGCCTTGTGCTGGTACAGCAGGTACTCCACCAGCGCGGCGGCCTTCTGCGCCAGCAGGTCGGGCCCCGCGCCCTCGGCCGCCGCG
The DNA here is from genome assembly GCA_963693515.1 of Pipistrellus nathusii. Taxonomy (NCBI): domain Eukaryota; kingdom Metazoa; phylum Chordata; class Mammalia; order Chiroptera; family Vespertilionidae; genus Pipistrellus; species Pipistrellus nathusii. Next base: position 1,029,771 of record OY882861.1, on the reverse strand, counting down.
CCGGCCCACGGCAACGCCTTGCTCCTCGGGGCCTGGCCTCTGGCCCGCGCGGGCCCCGCGGCGCCGGCCGGGGCCTCCGGGGGCGGCGCGGCCCCCGGCACGGACAGGCAGCCCGCGGCCGCCCCCTCGGCCCCCATGGCGGCCTGCACGCCCCGGGCTCGGGCCTCGGCGCGGGCGCGTTGGCGCCTCTCCCGCGCGCGAAGCTTACTCTTCCGACCGCGCGGCATGGCGGGCGGGCGGGCGGGCGGGCGGGCTCGGGGCAGCGGCGGGCGTGGGCCGCGGGCGGGACCGGCCCGGACCGGACGGACAGGCCGGGCGGCGGCGCCTTCGGTTCAGTTACGGGCCGGGGCGGTCGGTTCCCTCGGGTCCTCACCTCAGCGTCGGGCCAGGCCCGCGGAGCCGCCGCCCTCGCCGCACCTGCCGCCCTCGCCACCGGACGCCGGAGCTGCTGCGCACGCGCCCCGAACCTGCCGCCCTCACCTCCGGGAGCGGGCAACGGCTGCGCATGCGCCGGAACGGTCCTCCGCTCCCGAGCGGAAGTCGGAAGTCCAAGCGGAAGTGGGTGGGTCCTCCACAGTTCCTAGGCAATCGTGAAGGTCAAAGGTCACGTTCCGCGCCCCAAAAGCGCTGGGAAAAGCATTAATACGAGTTGCCACGTTATTTAAAATAGTACTTTAATACACAGGAATAAAAATACAAAGATACACAGCATGTGTGCGCAGGTGCCCATGTGCGTCTGTAACTGTGCGCCGCGCCGCGGGCCCAGGAGGGGGAGCTGGGTCCCCGCCCGGCCCGGTGTCACGGATTCCAGCCTGGAATCCGGGGTCTTTGTGCCGCTCCCGCAGGAAGCCGGTCGGGACATTTAGCAGCTGCACGCCCCGAGGGTGTCACATGTACATGCAAATGTTTATGTACAAAAAGATATGAATGTGTGTGCACACACACACATATACATACACATAAGATTATATATGGAATTTGTTATACTTCCTTCGTTTTTAAGTGTATTTCTTTTTATATATTTTTATTGCTTTATTATAGAGTGGAAGGTAGAGGGATAGAGAGTTAGAAACATCAATGAGAGAGAAAATTAGACCAGCTGCCTCCTGCACGCGCCCCCCTGGGGATGTGCCCACAACCAAGGTACATGCCCTTGACCGGAATGGAACCTGGGACCTTCCAGTCCGCAGGCCGAGGCTCTATCCACTGAGCCAAACCGGTTTCGGCTTAAGTGTATTTCTTATTGTTAACAGTATCCCAAATGTTCCCTCCCCTCCCCCCACCTCACCCCCGCACCGCAGGCTCTGCACCGTGTGTGTGTGTGTGTGTGTGTGTGTGTGTGTGTGTCTCCACACATGTGCAGACAAGTCTCCGAGATGTATGAAACTTCTGCTGGTGAAACTGGATTGCAGAGGCACTTTCTTTTTTTTTAATTCTCTTACTTAAGGACAAGTTATTGTCTTTTTTTATTTTTTTAAATGTATTTTACTGATTTTTACAGACAGGAAGGGAGAGGGATAGAGAGTTAGAAACATCGATGAGAGAGAAACATGGACCAGCTGCCTCTTGCACACCCCCTACTGGGGATGTGCCCGCAACCAAGGTACATGCCCCTGACCGGAATGGAACCCGGGACCCTTCAGTCTGCAGATCGACGCTCTATCCACTGAGCCACACCGGTTAGAGCTACAGAGGCACTTACGTTCTCACTTTAAAGTTTTAAACAGCCCTAAAGTAGGTAACAGGCCAGTATTCCTTAACATGTTTGCTTTAGGTATTTTTTCATTCCTTTCATTCTTTTTACATCCTTTTGATTTAGAGCATAAAAGCAGATAGGTTCTGGCTTATTGTCATCCAATGTCATAGCCTCCGGTTTTTTAATCATGGGGGGGGAAACCCATTTATATTTATTAAAATCTTACTAATATATTTGAATTTATTTCTTCCACTATTTAAAAAAAATGTTTGTTCTCATAAATTCAACAGAAGTCAGAAACAACTTTTAAAAGAATGCTACATTTCCTTTATTCATTCTCTCTCTTTTTTTTTTTTTCTCAGTGGGTTTTGGAGTTATTGGCTATATTTTTTATTTTTTATGGTTACTCTCAGGAATTCATGTTTTTAAAACTAATTGAATTTTCTTACCAAGTCTGGTGTTTTCTGCCCCCTTCTGATCCAAAGATCTGCACATGTTTTAACTACTCTTTCAATGTTACCTCCTATTGTGATGGCGCCAACATTAACTTTTTAAAAACACATGTACACTCACTGATCATTTTCATGTCTATTTTTTCCCATTTTTTAAGGTATTATATGTGTACATATCTTACCATTGATTGCCCCTTCATGTCTATTTTTAATCAAATTTACCAACTTAAAATCTATTTCTGTGCTCATCATTGTCTTTAATCCCATGTATTGTATGGGGGGTTCATTTCCTTTCAATTGAAGTAAATACAATATCACTGCAGACCTGTGGCTGGTCTGTCAGAAACAGCCATTATTGTGCCCTCCTCCTTGAATGGGAGTTTACATAAACATTCTTGTTGGCAGCCCATTCCCTGCAACACGGATCATCTTAGTTGTGCCCCGCCGGCACAGCCGTGGCTCACTCAGCCCCAGGGCACCTTATGTGCCCGCCGGCACGGCCAAGGGTGACCCTGAGCGGTGAAAGGCTCAGAGAAGACAGACCAGAGAATGAGAGCTGGGTCTCGGTGGGATGCTGCTTCCCTGAGAGATAGCGACAGCGTCCACAAGCCTTGTCTTTATTTTACAGCCGATGCCACGAGGCAAAGGAAGGGCGTGATCAAGATCTTTACAGCATCCTCCTGGGTTTGGACCCCACTCAGCTACATGCACCTGGCCACGCTGTTTACCTGCAGCCTGGTGCATGGGATGGATAAGGCACTCTGGGAAACTGAGGGGGCAGAAGCGGAAGAGTGGGGACCGGCTGTGATGGTAACCAATGTCATCACGCTCTGAACTATGAGAGGAGGCCTGTCCCTGGTGTGCAGTGCCAGACAGTGCACACCAGCGGGAGGGCTGTGTCTGTCCACGGACCCTGGGCACCCTCCCGCCCGCGGAGCCGCCCTCGATCCCCAGCGGCTTCCGCTTCGCTTTTTTCCTGCCGACGAAGGAGCTCCCGGCCCGGCTCTAATGAGCCGCCTCTGGAATTTCCTTTGAGGTTATTTTTTCCCTCAAATTCAAGAGACTCCATTTCACTTCCTCCTGGGCTTTTTCCCCAGAAATAGCTTTGTCTTTTTTTAGTTTATCCAGATTCAGTCACAGGCCCGCACGCTGGCCCCATGGAGCCTGGCTGACGGGCAGCTGGGGGACCAGGAGTCCCTCCCAGCTGGGGAGTCGCCCACCGGCTCCCCCTCCAGGCAGAGGAGACCCCAAAGGACACCAACTCAGGGCAGTAAAGCCGAAACCCGCAGCCGTGGCAGCCCCTCTGGCTACAGTTTGGGGAGCAAACCTGTAGGGAGCCCCATGTGCCCCCAGCCGGGTGCTTGTCACGACTAGATTCCCAGGGAAGCCGACTGGAGATGGGGATGAGCTCAGGGGGTTCGCTGGGGAGGCGCCTGGGGCAGCCCCTGTGGAAGGGAGGCGAGGGGAGGGGGGTGGGGAAGAGAAGGGGCCAGGGGGAGGGGAGGGGCAGGATCAGACAAGAAAGAGAAGCTGAGTTCAGGAGCTGCGCAGCGCTGTCCCAGAAGGCTTGTGGGTCCCCACGTGGTGAGTCTGTGGGCACAGGCGACCCCTGGAGCCGGTCTTTGGCGGAGGCAGCCTGACAGGCAAGGGCCTTTGCCCGCTGAGAGCCTCAGCCTGGCCTCCTTCCTGCAGGGCCTCCCCGGGCCGGCCGCCTCCTGACCTCCTCCTCGGAGCTCTGGGCGGCCTCCAGCACCCCGTGGCCTGTCGGGGCTCTGGCATCAGCAGGCTCCTCACCCCCGCCCCCAGGACGTCTCTGCAAATGGGCAGCGCCTGGGGTCAGACTCTGTCCCCCGACCCTGAGGAGAGAAGACGATGGGGCAGCCCCGCCATGCTCCCTGCTTCCTCCAGGGCACAGCCTGGGGTCAGGGCCCTGGAGGTGGCGACCTGCAGGTGGCAGGACGGTGTGTGAGCTGCAGGTGGCTGGCTCCACGCTCTGCCACCTCCGCAACAGCCAGGCCCAGGCCCAGGCCCGGCCCAGCCCCCTCTGGGGGCGTGAGCCCGCCTCTGGGCTGACGGCCAGCAGAGCGGTTTCCACACCTGCCCAGCGAGTGGGTCCCGAGTCTCATGTCTGCCACGGTGTTCTCATCACTAATAACAGGATCATCATTAAGCAGAGAAGCCAGCAGCGGAGGGAGAGTGGCCCCCGCTGGCGTGGCTCAATGGTTGAGCATCGGCCTATGAACCAGGAGGTCAGGGTTTGATTCCCGGTCAGGGCACAGGCCCGGGGTGCAGGCTCCATCCCCATGTGGGGCGCGCAGAAGGCAGCTGATCCATGATTCTCCCTTTCCCTTCCTCTCTGAAATCAATAATATATATATATATATATATATATATATATATATATAATTTTAAAGGTGAGAAGCAAAGTCACAGGATCACTGGGCACAGCGGGAAGAGGAGAGCTCTCTGCCCAGATGCCTCCCACTGCCCCAGGGCCAGGCCCACTGGGGGAGATTGTTATTCCCTCAGCTCAGCCACAGGGGCTTCTCTTTTAACCTAAGCCCCTTCGATTGGCTTCAGTCCTGAGCCTCGCCAGCACACCATGGGTGAGCCTGAGTGGGCGGTGAAGGATGGAGAAAAGACAGACGAGAAGAAAGCTGGGGCTGGGTGGGATTCTGCCCTCTCTGATGGAGAGACAGCGCCATGGCCTGCAAGTCTTCATAGCCAGATCCCAGGAGGCAAAGGAAGGGCGTGGTCACAACGTTCTCTCGGGTTTTGAATCCATTCAATCACACGCACCTGACCCAGCTTTGTTTACTGGCTGCACCTCCTGCAGCTCATATCACTCAGCCACGTGGGGCCACAGCTTCAGGCCATAAGGTCAAGCTCACAACCACAGCCTCTGGCTGTAACTGTGCTGGGACCTGCACGTGGCTTTGCCACGAGAGGAGCTGCCCTCTCATTAGCCCCAGGCTTGAACCTGTCCCAACACGGTAGCCGCTCTCCACGCTGTCCCTTGTCCGCAAGCAACCTTAGCGAGAGCCTGGAGTCTGCCCAGCCCTGTGCCAGCCAGATGGAGGCACAGCCCGTCCAGCTGCAGCCCCTGCCCGGGCATCGCGGCCACGCGTGCGGACTTATTTCTGCAAAGTCAGCCTCGCAGCAAAGGCCCCTGGGAGGGCCGGGGCCAGCGCCCCCCAGGTGTGGGACAGCCAGTTATGCTACCGGGTCGCCCAGGCGCGGGGACGTGCAGGGCAGGGGTCCCCCCCCTGGCTCCCCAGAGAGGGGTGCTCGCCTTTGTGGGGGAGCAGCAGGATTGCCCTGCGAATCCAGGGTTTCCGAGAGCGAGTTCTATTCTTAGAAAACCTTGGCCGGGCCCCAGGCCTGTCACATTGTTTGTGTGGAATGAGGATGTGCCCTGCTTTTTCAGAATAACAAGCCCGTGTTTTCGAGTCATGGGGGGGCGGGGGGGACTTTTCCCACAGCCCAGAAGCGGGAGTCACTCCTTCACACCCAGGGAGGGCCATCCCAAAGGCAGACAGAGCGTGCGCCCAGAGGGAACCCCAAAGCCACAGGCCTGCACAGTGGACAGGGGTCTGAGAAGACCCGCCCGGACCACTCACACCTGGCGGCGGGGTAAGCCGCCCCCTCCACACCGCCCTCCGCCTCTCCTGCCTCAGCACTGAGCAAGGCAGAGCTCTGTGGCTGCAAACACACAAATACACTAACAGGCGCCCGCTCCGGTATTCCTCTGAAGACGGAATGTTACTCTTGCTTGAATAGGAATAAAGAGATAAACATAGGTCCGTGGTCAGCAAACGGCGGCTCTCGAGCAACAGGCAGCTCTTTGGCCCCCTGAGTGTGGCTCTTCCACAAAACACCACGGCCTGGGCGAGTCTATGTTGAAGAAGTGGTGTTAGAAGAAGTTTAAGTTTTAAAAATGTGGCTCTCTGAAGAAATGTCAGTCGTTGTGCTGTGGATATTTGGCTCTGTGGACTGATGAATTTGCCAACCACTGGCCTAGGTCATCATTTCTTCTGGAGGTGTAATTGGCATACTGCATTCATGTCAGGTGTACACTATAATGATTCAACATGTGTGTGTGTGTATGTATGCAAAGCAGCCACCACAGTACGTCTGGTCACATTAGCCACGGAACAGTGAAAAAGGTCCTTTCTGACAGGCAGAGCCGTTGGAGACCAGACCCAGACTTAAATGTGACGTGTTTAGTTCATTGGTCACCACGCTGCACCAACCCAGCAGGAGCTGCGCGTTCATGGCCGGAGCCTGCACCTCTGACCGCCTTCCCACTGTCTGCCTTCATGTCTGCGGTCATGGGCACCCATGGGTTCAGGTTGGTGTCCATCCCACCGGCTGTCTGGGCTCTTGGTGTATTTTTTCTTTTTAAATATATTTTGATTGATCTCGAAGAGGAAGGGAGAGGGAGAGATAGAGACATCCATGATGAGAGAATCACGGATCGGCTGCCTCCTGCTCGGGGATCGAGCCAGGCTTGTGCCCAACCCAGGAATCAAACCCTGGCCTCCTGGTTTATAGACGCTCAGCCCCTGAGTCCACGCCGGCCGGTAAAGACACACACCCTCGGACCCCTCACTCTGCCCCCGGGGACCTGCTGACTGCCTCAGACAGTGGTGAACTCGCCCCAAAGGGACCTGCTGGCCCTTCTGCCTCCTGTTCGCACGGGCTTAGCTCCTGCCTACATCCATCACCGCTGCTGTCAGTCTCTAACCTCTCCGCGGCCACAGGGCGGGAGACGCCCGTGGGAATAGTGTCGGCACAGCCACAGGGCAAGAGACGCCCGCGGTGATGGTGACGGCACAGCCACAGGGCGGGAGGCGCCCGCGGGGACGGTGTGGGCACGGGCGGGCCGGCCGGGACCCGCGAGGGGCCAAGCACTCCGTACCAGAAAGTGCCGGACCCCGGGCGCCTCGGTTGTTTCCCAGCCGGCCCCGGTGCCAAGGCCGCCGCTTCCGGACCGCATTCCGGGGCTTCCTGGGGAGGTGGGACCGGGGCCTGCACGAGGAAGAAAGGTATGCCCCGGGGAAGCTCAGAGGAAGCAGAGGCCCAGAATAAAAGGCGCTAAGAATAGCGGGAGTGCCCGTCTGCGCCCCGGCTCTCCCGGCCGCGCTCAGGCCATCGAGGTCTAAGTGCTCACCGTGTGTCCCCGAGAACAGCCACCCCTCGGGGCCTCCGGGTCCGTCACTCACCCGCCCGCCCTCTCCGGCAGCCCTGGGCGCTCCCCCTGCTCCATCCATTCATTGTTAAAGAGCACGTTCATGCTCCCAGGGCTCAGTGTGGCCGCACCTGACGGACACGTGAGATACCAGGACATGGAGTGGCTCCTGGGGTCACCCCTCGGTGTCTGCCATCGCTGGAAGGCTTCAGATCTGCCCCTCAGGCTCCGTGACAACACAGATGTCCAACACGGAACATGAGACACGGCCCCACAGCTCTGCACGGGCCACTGCCCAGGTGGCCCAGAGGGCGCGTGAGCAACACGCCGAGTCACCACCAGTGGGCGTCGTGGAGTGCACCCAGCTCCACCAACACCGGCTCGAGGGTCCTGCCGGGACGGGAGGCCGGCAAAGTGTCCTCCCACAGGGAGCTCTGCGGTGAGCACGGAGCCGCCCACGGGCACGTGGGGCCCCTGTCTCCGCACCACTGCTCTTCAGGGTCAGAGCCACTGGCTTAGGGTGACATCTGACTGCACCGAGCCCGGCCGCAGGTCCCTCCCCCTCATCAGCCGGATCTTTAAGCCGATACCCTTTCCCTCCAGAGAAACGGTGATGATGGAGTTTAGGAGAATGAACCTCGTGCTGGGAGCTGCTGCGTGAAGGTCGCTCTGACGCAGGTTAATGATCACTTCCGAGCTGTGCGTGCCTGTCTTCCCGAGATACAACAAAAACAGGAAATACCTGCCAACCCCACAGGTGTCAGGAAAGGCCCTAAAAACCCTGGTGGCCAGCCCGCTGAGCGCGAACCAGGAGGTCACGGTACCATTCCCGGTCAGGGCACAGGCCCAGGCTGCGGGCTTGATCCCCAGTGTGGGGCGTGCAGGAGGCAGCCGATCCCTGATTCTCTCCCATCGTTGATGTTTCTGTCTCCTTTCTCTCTGAAATCAATAAAAATGTGTGTTGTTGTTTTTTTAAATCCAGCCCCTTGGTGGCCTGGCCACGGGCTCAGGCCGCCACGGGTGAGGCGTGGCAGGCGCACGGCCGTGGAGGGCGCAGTCAGACGCAGGGACCGCCCTCCCTCCGTCCCGAGGACCCGCCGGCCTGGCTCCCTGGGATCAAGCGTTGGTGCCAGGAGAGTGCCGATCGGGAAGGACAAACTCCGGCACCTGGAGGGAAGGGCGCAGGGCCCCGGGCCTGAAGCTGGGCGGCTGGACAATTCGCCGGCCCCTGAGAGCAGCTGAGCCGCCTTGGTCTGACTTGATTGCCCAAGGTGGTGGGTGCCGCGCGGGGGCAGAAGCAAAGCCCTCCAGTGCAGCTCCTGTCCCATGTCCCCGCCCACCGGGCCCGGGGCTGAGGCCAGGCCTCCCACGGCAGCAGACTTGTCAGCGACCTCACTCCCAGGAGCACACCCTGCTCAGGGCAGACGCCCGCCCGGTGCGCCTGCTCCATCAGTAACAACCCTGCGCCTGCCCGAGCGTAACTCGCTCCGCACACCCTCCGTCCCTCCGCCTTGGGAAAAGGAGAGAGAGCCCGGCCGGCGTGGCTCAGTGGTTGAGCATCGACCGTTAAACCAAGAGTCATGATTCGATGTCCAGCCAGGGCACATGCCTGGATTGTGGGTTCGATCCCCCGTGAGGGGCGTGTAG